>JACEVL010000084.1:720890-753390 GCA_020284085.1 Aporrectodea caliginosa
ACGCGTTGCATGCCAATGGACAACAGGACAACAGAACAACACGACCGACCACGCGTCCACCGCTTGTTGCCAGCTGGCCATTAGGATGGATTGTCTGCGGTCTGTATAGACACCTGGCTTCGACACATGTGGCTAACAGTGGGCATAGGATGCGTCCGTTTGATTTTGTCATCGAATAATTACACGTATACGTCCTCCTATAGAATGACCCACCCATCCCCAACGCTCTTCCCCCCACCCACCCCACCCACCCACCCCACCCAATGCCCCTCGTCCATCGTACAACAGTCGGACTCAAGGCGTCATTTTTCAACGCACTCCACTCTCGACTTTTGCCGTAGTTCGGGTGACAACAATACGCGTCTGCAGCCATTCGCTTGCAATCGGCTGAAACAGGATCTGTGGGGCCTTGGACGTTGCCATGGGACAGGCATACAGTCCAATGCCCCAGTCACATCCGACCAACGAATCGGCGAAACCGATTAAAACGGGCGCTATAGAAATGACGGTCAAGTTTTCCGTCAACGAATCGAAGACAGAACGCGCCAGTGAAGTGCAGCAGCCGACAAACGATGAGTTTAGGACGACGGCAAGTGACGCCCACTGGAACCCATTAGGAGGGCAAAGGGCGGCAGAAAAGAGCCACAGTGGTGTTACCATGCATGGGCACACCAGTGTCCGTGGCAGAGGGAGCACGGGTGAGTCTGGTAGAGCTAACTGTGGCCGGGTTTCGCTTCGGTTGAACGGGGAGGTGCAGTTGAAGCCGCGAGTCTCAGATCGCGCCACAGGATCAGAGGCGAAGAGTGGCGAAGCGGGTGGATGTCGTCCAGTGGAGGTGAATCGGGTGACAAAGTGGGGTGGGGTGGACCAAGAGACGACCCTGATGACCTTGTCGAAGCAGCGAAGGCCGAGTCTTCCGGAGTTCATGAGGGACTGGAGGAAGTTACGCGTCGAACACCGGACCTCCTCCTATGGATCGAACATCCGTGAACCTTCTTTCGATGGAATGTTCGAGAACAGCAACGGACCATACACGGTCCTCTCCTGTTCCCTCAGTTCAACGGACCATCGCCATGACTGCCATCTGCTCCAGAATGGTTACCATGGCGACGAGTGCCGTCTGCTCCAGAATGGTTACCGTGGTGAAGGTGTACGCCAAGCGCCACCTGCCGAAAGTGAAGCGAGAAACCCTGAGGCACCGATCTGCGATGACACAGCTGTGGTGACGCTCCCTGGCGGTAAAAACAGGAGTAGAACTAATTGGAGCGAGGATGAAATTCGACACCAGGATTCAAAGACTCGTTCTAGGAGTGCCCAACGGCAGGATGACCAGAGAGAAATTTCTGGATGGATAGGGGCGGGTGTAAGTTGCCAGCTGCAAGGGCGAGGTCCACTCAAGGACAGAGATGGTCGGGGTAAATGCCCACAGCGACCTATTAGGGGTTCTTCCCATGAAGATGTTTCAATTATGGGCTCCAGAGGCGGGGCTGCAAGTACTGGTGGAAGCGTGGCTTCCGTCGGGGTTTACCGAAGGCAGCAGCAGTGTGCCCCGAGTGCACTCGAGTCGAAGCTGCGGGAGAACCTGGAGCGAATGCTCATGCGAGAACTCCAGGGCCGAGGACAAGAGAAGCAGACCACAATGGGGCGAGGTGCGGAGGGTACGAGGAACAAGGTGGCAGATGGTAAGGAATACGAAGAAGGAAGACAAATTGGAGATGGTGGTCGTGGTGGAGGAGAAGGTATAGGGGAAGAAAGCGTTGCTGGAGTAGGTGGAAGGGCAAACTGGCGTCAAAGAAAATCGGTGGAAGCTACGAATGATGGTGAAGATGTGGAGTTGATTGACCTCAGGGAATTATCGGCGTGGAAAAGGAGCGAAGAGGGAGATACAAGAATGGGACAACCGATTGTCTCCAGAGAAGCGATGATGATGACGACAACAATGAACACAACGACGCACAACGACATCGGTGATAATCGGTCAACTACGAAGAAAGGCGACATATTCGCTGGTATCAGCAGCAACAACGCAATAGCAAGAAATTGTCATCATTTCAAAGGTACCATTATCGACATCATCATCACCATCACTGTCATCATCATCATCATCATCATCATCATCATCATCATCATCATCATCATCATCATCATCATCATCATCATCACCATCATCATCATCATCGTCGTCGTCATCATCATCATCATCATCATCATCATCATCATCATCATCATCATCATCATCATCATCATCATCATCATCTTCGTCAGACCGTATACGTTACGCTCAAGACGCACTCCGTGTAACAGCCAGACTGGTTGATGCAGGAAATTATCAACTCTACTTACAGGATAAAGAAGTCACGTGTGCATATGTTACTATTTTTGGCTTCTTTTGTTCGAAGAGGAAACCGGTTTATGCAGTAAGTTTTCGTCATTTTCTAAGTTTGCATGTGATCACTGGATAGGATTTGAAATGTAAAGTTTGGAAGTGATTCTTTTTTAGTTGTCGACTGCTTTACATATAGCCTACTGTAAATACGGCAATGTACATTTTAGCATCATCAAAAGTGAGTCATAATAACTTAAGTGCATGTGTAAGGCGTTGGCGCCCAAGGTCTGCTGAACACCTAAAACGCAGACCTACCGGTGAGTTTTGAGTCGAATATTGTCAATTAACAACATAAGATACCCGAGACGTGTAGAATGTCCCTTCGTAAAGTCCAATTGTATAGTTTCAGCATCAGGTCTCTCCCTTCTAGGTAGAGTAGCCTACCATGACATGTGCCGAAACACAACCTTCGCGACAACCTTTGCTAGAAATGTAAGGCTGAAGATTGGGCGGTCTAATTGCTGATTCATTGTCCGGATCCAGTCTTGGATTCTTAAAAGGAGGTAGACCAATTGCGCTCTTTTGATATCCTGGTAGAACATCTTCTTATGATGTCATCGAGCGCCAAGGCTTCGAATATCCCACGTGTCATATATGTGAATGTATATTTATATACGTTTACTTATATGTATATCCGTGTATGTATGTGTAACATTGTGTATGTGTTTTGTATGCCTAATGTATAAGTATATAGATGTACCGTTTGCAGATTATGATGGCCGTGTGTCGAAGGGTGTGTCGTTTCGCTCTGATGCGTCGTCTTTATCGTGCATTGAACCGTGTCGAACGCTGCATCGATCGGTCGTTCAAGAGCTGCTGGATGGTGAGATTGAAATCCATCGTTCCAACAGCATCCTGTCCTTGGCGTCGTCGGCAGCCACTCCCTCGTCCAAGCCGAAGCCGGTGGCGATGGTCCAGCCTCGGAAGGTGCAGGGCGTCCGAGTCCTTCCTCCACCGTCGACGGCATCCGTCCTCCTCACTCAGGCGACGCCGAAGCCACGCTCCATTCAGCAGAAGCCGCCGTTCAGTGGACCGAGACGCCAGCGCAACATCCAGCGAGCGCCGGCCATTCGATCGGCCAAGCCTTATGTCTCCTCCAGGCACCAGGTGGCCAACCCTGCAGCCAGTCAGGACGCGCATGAGTTCCAGAGGGTGGGGTTGAGGCTGAGGGGCACGAATCGGTCGACAGGGCAGCGCCAGTCAACCAAAGACACAACAATGAAGGCGACGACACAGACTGGACACTTCCTGCAGGACAGCAAGAGATTCCGACCGAAGCACCTGGTCAAGGTCAAGGACGGCAACTGGAGGACCGCGACGAGAGTGGCAACGAAGGATGCGATGCCGTTGGGTGCTGAGGCTGATGGAAGGATGATTGAAGCCCATCTGGAAGGGAGGATGACGGAAACGCTGCTGCAGGCAAAGAAGAAGGATGCGGAGATCGCTGCTCTGCTTCTTCAAGTCCAGAAGGATGAACTGGAGGGAGACAACAAACGAACATCATCCGATTTCGAGAACTGTTCTCTCATCTCGATGCAGACGAACTTCGAAAACTCACTTGGATACTTTCCATAGGCATAGACGACGTTTGATTGAATGTCATTCAGTGGTTTGCCTCTTTCTGCTGTCTTATCGGGCGGAAGAACCTCTGCGGGTCTGCATTCCATAACACTACTCCATTACAATTTAATTAATTATTACTAATCTGTCTAATTTGAACGTAAATGGAGCTGAATCAATGTCCTACTGATTCAGAAAAAAAGGTACAACGTCTTTGGACATTGGACGATGCTCTTTTTCTTAGCAGTTTATGTACAAGAAAAAATCTGCAGAACTCACATATTATAGTCTAATCCCTTGTGACGATTTTTCTTGCCCGATTACATTTCAAAGCATCACATTAGCCTGATCACATTTCCTTTTTTAAACCATTGCGTTAACGTCTTTTTCATGTTGGCTAAGACTTGAAAATCTCATGCGACATCTGGCAAATTAAGTCGGCTGATAAGTCGGTACAAACTCTCATTAACTGTTAGCACAGGATCCTTCGGTTAGCATTTGTAGAGCGCCTATATTATTATGCCAACATTTACATAGTAAGTCTTTCGCACTCCGCTATTGATATCTGCGTTAGGACACGGAAAATAGCGCCTTCCCTGCTAGCATTTCCATGGGCATTAGATGGAACCATGTGGACTCTATACGGGTGGCATATGGTAACATTGTTCCTATATGAGCTCCACGTGGGCATGCGTTAGGGTTGAAATGGAAGCACTATGACATCGGAACACATTGCTCGGTTAGCAAGCAACCTTATCCGCACCGAGAAGATAAGAAGGTCTCTTGAACTTCGATCTCGCATCGAGATCAGTCTCCGCAGCAGCACAGGTGTTTCGTCTGTTACTCAGACTGTTTCATAATGGCTGAATTCAATGCCTGCTAGCGGCTCATGCGCTGTAGGCTACCTGAACAATTACTTCCATTTAATGTCTAATAGAATAGTGTTGTAAATGCTACCTGCAGTCAAGCACTGCAGCCTGCTGTGATAAGCTGATATAAGTGTCTGGTTGTATGGAAACTGAGTGTCCTTTAGTGCCGTGATAGTTGATGCATTAGCGTGCTTAGCAACACAAGAAGTGTCTGAGATCTGCCGGCAGCTATTTCTGCGACTTAGGAATTATATTGGTCGAGCAATTATACACCTGTTTATGTCACATTAACGTAGAAAAGGTGTATATTTTAATTATAATAGGTTCCACAAGAGTTCATATTGTTAAAAAATCAAAATAAATGGTATAAATTAGCAACAGTTCGTTACTAGAATAAATGTATTAACTGAAATTTCTACATTGTTCAATAATATCTTCAGCAGTCTCTGTAGGTTACAGGCTACGGCATACCTAAAAACTTATTCGGAATTAAAAATTGTCGGAATATGAATATCATATCTGCAGTATTTCTTATACCGTGTTTCATTCAGCTTTTTGGTGGAACTGGTCCATTGCCAGTCAGTAAATTGGGCCGTGGAAAAGGTAAGTTCTATCATTCACTTTCAAGTCTAGACTACAGAACACGAATAGATCGAACTAAAACTTATCGATTGAGAGTGATGACTAACATAGTGCAACGTAATCTGAAACAAGAACCTGCCTAGTGGCATAGTTAACAGTTCCAGTCTCTTTCATTCCTCTATTTTCAATATACCATAATGTCTATAAATTAACGTGATTTTTCTTTATTAGAACGTTTTTCGTAGAAATAAAGACTCATCTTTTAAAAAAATCGACGCAGACTAAATTAAAGAGACAAATAGCTTTGATCACTGTTTTGCTTACCTTTTCCTTTTTGGCGACAGTTAACATGCCGACGAAACACAGCCATTCACTTCAATAGCTTACAAAGATCAAGTCCACACTCGCATAAATACAACGCAAAAATAACCTTAAGATAACTTTAATTTATCGCAGATTTTAAGTTATGTAACAAATGTTGTTACAGAAAGATGTTACTAAAACCTTTACAACGACAATGTTTACACTTTAACGTAGGCCTACTGTTTAGATTTGTTCAGCGTTAAATAAACAGTATTGCAATTTTTTTACCTGAGGTAGACCTACATGTAATCCCTCAGGATTTAAAAAAATAGGGATAGCACTTTTCTGTTGATGATGTTGTTGTTGTTGTTGTTGTTGTTGTTGTTGTTATTATTATTATTATTATTATTATTATTATTATTATTATTATTATTATTATTATTATTATTATTATTATTATTATTATTATTATTATTATTATTATTATTATTATTATTATTATTATTATTATTATTGTTATTGTTATTATTATTATTTTATTATTATTATTATTATTATTTTTATGATGATGACGATGATGATGATGATGACGATGATGATGATGACGATGATGATGATGATGATGATGACGACGATGATGATGATGATGATGATGACGATGATGATGATGATGATGATGATGATGATGGTGATGATGATGATGATGATGATGAATACCTATGCACAAGAGTGCAGACAATATCGCAATTGCACTTTAATGGAACACATGTAGGCTATAATGTAATATTATTTCAGGTGCAGTGACATTTCAGAGTATGGTAAAGTTATGCGCGCAAAGGAATGACACCGGGTTCGAAAAAAGAGATGACGTCATTAATGGCGTAACCGGAAAACTGGTGAACACGACCCGTGACCTAGACGAGAAAGAAAGCAAGACTCATGACAAAGGCAATCAGAAACAAAGATCGAACGTCATGACTACTCGTGACAGTGAGGGTCATCATCTAACGTCCAGTAGAAGCACTCCACCGGAAGCGTTGATGGACCGTGTCTGTCCAATGCTGACCATGCTGGACGATGACCCAGGAAACGAGTCAGGAGGGGATGAGATTGAGGAGATCGTCAATGAAATCCTGTTGACTCTGTTCTGGGACCTTCATTCTCTTCTGCACAAGAACAGAGCAACGGCCGAGGGAGAGACTTACGTCAATGGCAAACACTATGACCTCAACGAACTCATGGCCTCTTGTTGTTCGTTCGGGTGAGGGAAAGAACTTTCGTCTGCTGACCTATTGACCTATTTACCTACTTGATTGACCTATTGATTGTAAACGCCTCGATCTACTTATTATTTTACTGCCACTGAAAATGCGCATTAAAAAGTTGGTTACTTCTCAACGGATTGAATAAGTGATAAGTTTAACTGACTGATATTCTGGATTGACAGTCGACTCAAGAACTATAGCTGTTAAAATCTATTACATCGTTTCACTGGCGTGCCGCAGGACACTTATTTAAATGTTTCACGAAAAGGTCAGCAATAGGCAGCCTCTCAGTGCATACTTTCCAATGGCTTTCATACACGATAAGCAATCCTGCCTTATATTTCAGTTGTTTTAGAGAAACATTTGTCTTAATTTAATTGACCAAACGTTGGTCAGTTTCAACTCCATTTAAATCAGAGATCGTTAATCTCCACGGATATCTTTAACACAATTCAACTACAGCGCTTTGTCTTCGGTTCTCTTTTTATCATCATCGTCGCCGTTGTCGTCGTCGTTATCATTTTTGTAGTCGTTGTTATCTGGATCTGCAAGCGTTACGACAGTTTTACAGCTACAGCCGTTAAGCTGTCATAAAGCTTGCATAGGCTTATACAGTAATCGAAGTGTGTATCAATCAATCAATCAATCAATTCTTTTTATTGATCACCATAATACGATCACATACAAACACAATCAAGACATTCAAGTGCAGTGGCGTCAATAGGTAGACCCAAAGGAACATAAGGTTCCGCTAGCAGGGTCACCCTAGTTTCATCAATCATTAATCTAACAGTATTTTGTTTATTCATCATTTACAACAGTACGTCTTCAAACAATCCTTGTTATGGTGTCCATAGTTATTCTTACATGAAGTAAAACAATCTTCAAACAACAAATGCAAAGTTAACTCGTAACATAAAAACAGAGTAATGCATGCACAATCAGTGTAGTAAATCTTAAACAGTTGCAGTCAAAAGGTGAACTTTTAATTTATTTTTGAACTGATAGACAGTAGGTAGACAAGTAAGTTCTTTCGGCAGGGAGTTCCAAATCAGCGGTCCGTATGTGCCGATACTATGCTGCCTAATATTGGTGTTCACACTTCTTTGGTGGTAATCGCTTGATGATCGTGTATAGTGGTCGTGTAGGCCTACCTCAGAATTTTTACAGAACCAGTGATCAAAGTTTGATAGTATTTGGCGCGAATGAATTTTGTACATAAATAGCGCCACTTGCAGCTTATTAATACATTCGAAAGGCAATATTTTCATGTTCAGGAATAAAAGTTTGGTGTTAACTCTGTAGGGTACATTACATATGATTCGAATAACTCGCTTCTGTAAGGTTGTCAGCATGGTTAAGCGGGTACGGTAGGTAGAGGCCCATGTGAGATTGCAATAGGACATATACGGATATATTAAGGAATAATATAAATTTACAAGAATATATCGTGGCAGGAGATGTCGAACACGAGAAATTATGCCTATATTTTTAGATATCTTTTTAGAAATATCGGTTATATGTTCTTTCCATGTTAACTGTTCGTCTATGTGAACACCCAGAAATTTAGATGATGACACTCTGGTTATGCTTTGATTATCTATATTAATAGTCATATTACAATCTAAATTCAGTTCAGTTTTCCTTTTAGAGCAAAACAATATAAAATTCGTCTTTGCAAGATTGAGTGATAATTTGTTGGCTTTAAACCATTCCCCGACGAGTTTTAATTCAGCATTCATCATGTTAACTAATATTTCAATAGATTTGTTTGACATGAAAACATTGGTGTCGTCAGCGAACATGATAAAATGAAGCAATGACGAGGTGTTCGAGACATCATTCACATATAGTAAGAACAGCAAAGGGCCTAGTACAGAACCTTGCGGCACACCACATATGACTTCAGATATATGCGAGATATGCCCGTTATATGAGACACATTGTCTTCTATCTTTCACGTAATCAGTGAGCCAATCAAGACATATGCCTCTTATTCCGTAGTGCTCCAATTTTTTAATTAAAATTTCATGGTTTACGGTGTCAAATGCTTTGGATAAATCGAAGAAGACACCCATGGAAAAACAATTTTGATCCCTGGCTTCAGAAATCTTGTCGTACATCTCCATGACGGCCATGTAAATTTGAAGTGACTGGAATCGAAGTGGAACTAAGGGTTTCAATTTCGATTTTAAACCGAGACCATTGATGTTCTTTTGCAGCAAATGTTTTCGATTTTTCTTGGCTAAGATGACAGCTGCCAATTACAGCTCCGCAATCGGGTTCGAATACCGCTCGCTGATACATAATTTCAGGCGTATAGATAGCTAATCATAGGCATACAAAAGAAGGAAACAGTACGACTACTTTCTGGCACTGCATTCAGTGCATTGCAGAGGCCATCATTGTGAAGAACGCGAATCAGGAGCGTTTTAAAGAGTTGGAATGTTTCTCTGCGTTCTGCTATCCACCGATCCAGTAATCGATGGTTTCAGCGGCTGGCCAAGAGATTAGCAATGCCAAATCAGCGGTCATTGTTAGCGTGTCATTGAATCCATGGTTAATCTGCTCTGGGTCGATGAGTGAGTGCGGCTGGTCGCCGTCACTCAAACCGCAATTACGCCGAATCTAATGCACCACTTGAAAACAGATACAAGAGCCACCACATATGCATGGGGTCAGGATGGGCAATGCAAATGAAACAATGTGCGCCAAATTGATGTCTAAGGTTGGAACTTTCTTGAAATCGGCGAGAAGGCCATCGTCCATGGTCAAATTGTGGAGTATGAAGTACTTAGTACTTGGCAGTGGCGGATAGTCAGAGCGATGGGCGTTTCTAAAGTGACCTGCATAATATAGTTTGGATGAGACATGGACGAATGTTAGAGATTCAACAGCATAGCCGATGTTGAGGCGCAGTCAGAGAAGGCTACATAATGATGCTAAATGATGCACTGAGTTATATCGTAATGCAACAGAAACGGAGTCTTCCCTTCATCCAAAGAGTTATGCATGTTTCCATATAGCAGCATGTACTGTTGTCACTAGAACTCTATTTATTTTTTATTTATTTTATTCCAAAAAAATATATAGCGCCCCTTCAAAATTTCTACTAAGAAAATTCCTACCCTGCGCTATTCTAAATGATGTTAGAGTGATTAATTTTTGACCAGAACAGTCTATTAGGTAAAATCAACTGACTGCAACAAACATTCATTGTGACTGATATCAAGATCAATCAATCAATCAATCAAATCAACTTTATTGTTCACCACTTCAATTCACTTTACATGTAAAGACAAAATATACAAATCCAGTGACAATGGGTAATATCCTAAGAAACATAAATGTGTCTTAATAACACAGTGAATCCTGTACGTAATAATTATAAGTTCTCTTCTAGCCGTAGTAGAGTAGACCTCTCTGTCCACTTGTGCATTTCTTCAAAGGATGTCGCTTAGTTTGTGCAAG
Source organism: Aporrectodea caliginosa (assembly GCA_020284085.1). Classification (NCBI taxonomy): domain Eukaryota; kingdom Metazoa; phylum Annelida; class Clitellata; order Crassiclitellata; family Lumbricidae; genus Aporrectodea; species Aporrectodea caliginosa. The sequence continues at coordinate 731,327 of JACEVL010000084.1, forward strand.
AATATGACTTCTTCGGATTGTTCATTCTCTGCTCCTTGGTTCTTGGACTTTAACAGCTTCTGTCTAAAGCAGTTCTATTCTAGAAAAACCCGATTTTTACTCATGCCTTGGCAGCCTTGTGTATTTCACTATCATAATGGCATTTAGGCATATGTAAATTTCTAATTGAATTTTAAGCTTCAGACTCGTTAAGTGAACATCGATTATATTAGTTTAATTAAAACTTCATAAGTAATGGAGAAAAAGAAATTGTAAAAGTAGCTGAAAGAAGTGTAACAATAAATATTTCGGATACGAAATGTCCCTTTAAGTTATCTAATTTTCCATAGCAAAAACATAATAACAATTATTAATGTACGTAATCCATTTTTAAATCCGTTTACAATTGGTACAATGCAAAATTACTTTCAAACAAAACTAAAGAACAAACGAGTTAAATGCTTCAAGTTGCAGCTGGGTATTTTTTTATAGTAAGCAATTTCAAGTAATAAGCATAGACCAATAATGCCGGCTAAGAACAGTGGCTAACTAATTACATAATATAGATAACACAGAGTCGCTGTATAGTCATGTCTTGTTCTGTGTATAATTCATTGGGTTACGGGGCTGGTTCCTCGGTGTCTTGCAAAGGAGCAGAACCAATTCATTTCGGTCGCAGCTAAATTCTTGTCCTGCTAAGAACGATATTAATACGATTCTTGTTTATGAAACTAATTTCGGTTGTTCGCTGCCGAAGGAAGCAGTTGCTGCTGCGGCCCTCGTCTCATAATTCCTGGCACCGGTGCCAATGCGTTCCACTTGACATAGGTCATGGCTGACTGAATTGCTTTATGCAAATCAGCATCGATCGACGTAACGCTAATACACTTGATGAAACAAGGAATCAATCGAAAGCGTCTGATGATCAGACATCCTCCTGCTCCTCCTTTAGTCTCTCTCCTCCTCTCAGTCATCCTCTCATTCTCCTCCTCTTCCTACTCCTCCTTTAGTCTCTCTCCTCCTCTCAGTCATCCTCTCAGTCTCCTCCTCTTCCTACTCCTCCTATAATTTCTCATATTCTTTTTACTCCTCGTCCTCTTCCTTTTCCACCCTTCCTGCTTTGGTCAGCTCCTCCTATTTATCCGATTCTTCTTCCTTCCGTCTTTCTACTCATCCTCTTCCTCGTCCTCTTTCTACTTCTTCTTCTCACTTGTCTTCTCCACCTTCTCGTCTTATTACCCCGCCTCCTTGTCCTTCTTCAAGTCTTCCTCTTCAGCATTCTCTTATATTTCTCCCATTTCCTCCTCTCTCTCTAATTTCTTCTCCTCTTTACGCCATTACTGTACATGTACCTATTCCTCCTTCTTCTTCTCCTCTTTCTCCTCCTCCTCCTTCTCCTCCTCCTCCTTCTCCTCCTCCTCCTCTCTCTGTCTCTTCACTCGATACAGTGTCTCTTCCTCATTCTTCTTCTCCTTTTTTCATCCTCCTCTTCCACTCTCCACTCTATATGCAGTATCTCTTCCTCATTCTTCTTCTCTTTCTCCTCCTCCTCCTTTCCCTTTCTCCTCCTCCTCCTCTCTCTCTCTCTCTACTCGATACTTGTCTGCTCCTGCGTTTGACCATCCAGCAGCCACTTCTCCAACTCATCATCCTCGCGCTCCTCCTACTCGACACCCGTAGTACGATGCCTTCCTCGCATTTCTCTGCTCCCGTCTGCTCCTCCCTCTCAATCTGCAAGAGATGCTACGAGACTCTGACCTCTCCGGGATAGACGCCGCCGGTCCTCCTCGCAGTCTCATCGGCGTCGGTCGGTCCTCTGTCTCCGACGCTTATTAACACCCGTCCGCGTCTCAGGCCAAGCACCGTATATCTGCCAAAAGATGACAGGCGACCAATAATCAGCGGCTGCGCGAATGATGATGACTACGACTACGACGACGACGACAACGACGACGACGATGTTAATTCAATCGGCGCAAACAACGACTTGAGAATCTTCAATCCATTGACTTGACGCCAACCACAAATAACATTCAATTCAATTCAGTCAAATGAAATACACGACACAAAGAAACGATTCATAACCAAAGACGTCTAACAGGAATAGAACTGAAAACGAGTCTCAAAATTAATAGTCTCAGACTAATATGACAGACAAGTTCTGCGACAGGCATTGTGAGTGCAGTGCGACATAGTGCAGCGTCATGCATGTAATGTAAACTTGCATAGATGTTAGTATTATACGGGTTTATCTGCATTTAGTGTGCAGTGTAAACTATTTGCTCCGTCTGGATTAACGCTGTTCTCTTTTATTGCAACCAGTCCACTACGATTCTCATCAGACATAGCTTTAAAATCTCTCTCTTTATATCTCTTTAAAATATTTCTGGAATCGAGGATTTCAGAAATAGTAGATTAATTAAATGAACTTTGACGTCTCATGACAGTTTTTCCGAGTTGCCTAAGGAGATTGATAGGTCTAAGAGGCAAAAGTGATTCTACTGTAAACGAGCTTTGTCACATATTATCGTGGCGAATTTGCTGTTCCCTTTGCGCGCACTTCAAAGATGCAACTTCGTGCCTTCTCAGTGGTTGGGGCGACCATCTGGAATAATCTTCCTTCAGATCCAGCTGGAGACTCTGCATACACCTTTTACAAGAATCTGAGAACTGTTCTTTACCTCCGGAGTTGGGTTGGGAGCGCCTCTGAGTAGGTTATCTTGGAGGGGCGCTATATAAGTCCTCTGAATGAATGAATGAATGAATGAATGAATGAATGAATATGTAATGTAATACTGCCACAGTTGTAAAGGGAAGGTAATGTAACGGTGAAAATTAATGTGGCTTATCCTCAATGATGGGTTACTCATGGATCGCATAAAAGACGTCGGAGAAGCTGTTGATCATGCAATTGGACGAATGTTAATTCATTTAAAGGCAAAGCTACAACGGTTATCATGTAATGAACTTATTTCATGCAATGATATATCTGTTCTTATCACCACATTTTATAAGCCTAATATTATCTCCAAACCTTTGTTACACCCACTTTTCATAAATTTTCTCAGTGGCTGAGCAAAAGCCGATTCAACCGATTCACTTAACCTCAGTCTCCGACCAATTAGAGTCGATCGCAGAAAAGTATTCTTGTAATGATTAAACTGCGCTAAAATAGCAAACACCGACAGACATAGAGGTTGAGGTATGGAATTATGGAGTTTAAGATATGGAAATTAGAGAAATTGAGGTGTAGAAATAGCCTAATGGAGTTTAAGATATGGAAATTACAGAGGTGTGGGAATTATACAGTTTAAGACATGGAAATTATAGAAGTTGAGACGTGGAAATTATAGATTTCAAGATATTAAAATTACTGAGGTTGAGATATGAAAATGTTAGAGTTTAAGATATGGAAATTCAAAAGGTTGAGATATGGAAATTATAGAGTTTTAGGTATAAAAGCTGAAGAGGTTGAGATATAGGCCTACGAATGAGACTGGAACACAGATTCCTTGGTTTCTTTTGGATTTCGGAATTTGACCCATGAGGGAGAGAAAAATGACCCAAAAATGACCCAAAAATTGGAATATCACAATTCCAACCACTCATTCATTATAGGGCATTCATTGCCTAATTTGCCTAGTACTCTGTTTTTGGTGTGCAAATGACGATAAAAAGAAGAAGAAGAAAAGAGCAGTCATTTAGGCTAGCCCTGAGGCTGCCTCACGGCTAGCCTAATGGACTGTTCTTTTCTTCATGGGTATGAAGTGTTAGTTAACTTCATTCTTCTTAGCCTCGGCAAATAAGGGCGGGTGGACAGTCCTCTCCCTCGTCGTCTCCTCTTCCCACTGACAGTGTGCGGTCGATGTACTCATGGTTGAGTTGGTTGGGGAGGCAGGTGGAGCAGAAATCTCGACATAAATTTCTGCCGTGGTGGGGATTTGAACCCCCAACCTCTCGGTTGACGGTCCTGCGCGCTAACCACAAGACTATCTCGCAGCCCATTAATGAAAATAAACTAGTAAGTAATTTGGTTGTTGTTGTTGCTGCTGTTGTTGTTGCTGTGGCTGAAGTTACGGTAATCGCGGCAGCAGCTGCAGTTGTCCTGATGTTTCAGCAGCAGAGACAACCGTGAAAACGTCTTCGGACAACTCGTGCAACAGTATTTCTTGAATCGCGCGTGAGTCTGCAGGTGTGCTCTGAGATTCGACCGATCGGCGAAAGCCCGTCCGCACTGCGGGCAGTGGAACGGCTTCTCGCCGGTGTGGGTCCGGACGTGACCTTGGAGCAGCCAGGGACGCGAGAACGCCTTCCCACAGAGGACGCACTTGCAGGGAAGAGTGTGCGTCCGAATGTGCATCTTCAGGGCACCGAGAGATGTGTAGAGCTTGTCACAGTGCTTACATGTGAAACGCTTCTCTGTCTTCTGGTGGAAGCCCGACTGAGCAGGAGGAGGCTGAGGACGCTTCCTCTCCGGCTTCTGTTGCTGCTGAGGCCTCTGCTCCGGCTTATGCTGCTCCGGCTGCTGCTGCTGCGTTCTCTGGGCGGTCGGTGACTGGGTGGCACGAGCATCTTTCTTGAAGTCCCCTGTAAAGGGTTTCTTCAGAGGAGGACTCAGTCCGTCAAAGTCACAAAGACAGTCGACTAACCAGTTGGAAAACTGACCGCTCGGACAGGAAGTCCGTAGTGCTTTGGAGGAGCTGAATTTCCAAGTAGACCTGGCGTCATTCTTTCTGGATTTTTCCAGATACCGCGAAGGGTCTCTGCCTCCTTCCTTCGTGCCAGGTGGAGGAGGATTTTCTGAAGCGGAGTGGCGCCTGAAACAGTCGGTCTGCATGCCTCGTGGTTGACGTAAGAGTTCGTCGTAGTGGCAGATGGAGTCGGTGGAACTATGTTGGTAAACAGGTGGAAAGACCGTCTCTTTCGATTTGACTGTGAGTATGGTAGAACGTTCCAGGTGGATAGACTGAATTGGAAAGGTGGCAACATGGCTTGATATGGAGGTAAGAAGAAGTGGTTTTGGCGAGATGGTTGAATGTAGGAGAATGGGACAGGACGAGGGAAGCGGAGAAAATGGAAAATTGTTTGGAAGCGGATGAGAGAAACGACGAGGATTGCTGATGGAGCAGAGTGATGGATGAGACGGTGGATGAGAGCCTCTGCTGTTCCAGCCAATCTCACACGAATCCATCCACCTTTTAGGGGCCGAATGTGGCTTCCGCTCAAAAGAACCGACCCCTGTTCCAAGGACATTGTTCTGCTTTGCTGTTTCATTGGTGATGGCGTGGACCAGAGGATTGCAGCATTTCGTCTTTCCTTGTTCCTCATGTGTATTCCTCCTATTCAACCAATTGCGACCAATCATTCCTTGATATTCCTGCGCCATAGCAGTTCGTGTGCATTCTCGATGTTCGATAACTCCAGTATATTCCCTGTAGTCAGTGCGTCGCTGGTTTTGACTTTGATTTGTCATAGTTTCCTGCTGTTCATCAGTTTGTCGAAGGTCAGTTTGGTTCCTGGTCTTATTCAAATCGTTCTGGCCTTTGGTCGACCTTGACTGCGTTTGGTGCGTGACCTTGGACGGTTCTTTCTGTTCTCTTCCTCCCATGAAATCCTCCTCTTTCTCGGTGGTCTCCAAGAGCCCCTCTTGATTCTTAGTCTTTGCCAGCTCAATCTCTTGCTTGATCGTCAAGACTTCATGTTGTTCTTTTGTTCTCCAGAGTTCGTTCCGTTCTTGTGTTCTTACTTCATCCAAGTCGTTTGTTATCCAGAGATGGCCCTGTCTTGAAGTCGTTTCTCCGACTGCTGTTGGTTCTATCATCGTCCATGCATCCCATTCTTCTTTCGTTTCTCTTGAATTGTCTTCCTGTTGCGAACTGCCACTCCCTCGGTCGTTTCTGTCTGATTTCTCGCAGGTGGATCTGGTCTCAGATGCATTCTTTGAACGTCGACCGTCGTCCAGTCCGCAAGAAGCACCAAGCGTTACTTCTAAACAAGTCACACATTTAATTTATTCGTTCGTTCGTTCATTCAGTCATTAATTTATTTATTCATTTGTTCATTTGTTCATTCACTCTTTCCTTCAACCAACAGTTTAATCGTTCAATCTGTCTTTCATTGAATAGTTCGTTCGTCTATTCGTTTGTTCAATCATTTCCTCTTTCTTTCGTTCCTATTTCACCAAAATACTGAATGTTAGACCTATTTGAGTTATAAATAATATTGTCACAGGCCTATCATGACCATACCGTATGTCTCTAAGCTTTAATAAAGCAATCAAACTCGATACCCACTCCATTACATTGAGTGCTCAGTTAGAAATATTGGGCCAACCTAAGTTGAATGTAGCTGACACATAGAATATTTACTTCAATGATCCTGCAAACCCTTACGTAAATTAATCATTCTCTAGCCAGAATTTATAAAACTTGACAATAATATGCACCTAATTTTAAACTCTAATTGGTCCATAACTTAATAAAACACTTATGTATTGATCCGTATTAACTTAACTCGACCAGTGTCGTACTCGGACGGTGTCGGTCCCAAGCCTGGATAAAGGAGGAGGGCGACGCTAGTCGTCTTCTTTATGACAATCCTTGTTAAACAGAAACTACCTGTCTAACAACTACAACGCTACCTTATTTACCTATAATTATCTAAACAGCTGGACAAAACTCGACATATGCTGTAAGACAAGATTTATTGAAGGGTACAGAATATTTAACTAAATGTAATAGAGTTTAGGTAATTGTCTGTTTTATTCTTACCTGAATGCGCTGAAGTGGGCTTTGCGTTGAAGTATTCTTGCTTCTCAGAATGGCTGGAAAGACAGGTATCACCAGAATCGCAACCGTGTCTGAATGGAACCAGTTTCGCTTGACTGGTTCTTAGGATGCGAAGCGTACTAGATGCCTGTTCCACTTGATTGAGTGCAATTTGTGGAGATGAATTAGCCAGAGTCTGTACTTCATCAGTTTCTTTCTGACTACCTTCAGTACCTGGCTTCATCCAAGACTCATTATTTCGTGTGTTGATGAAGCATCTCTGATGAACTTCGACCTCCACCCTGACTCCAAATCCGCCACTCTTTCTTATAAGAAATGAACGAGGCATTGGAAACGATCAGAGAATGTTCCCTCGTTTTGATTCAATCAGTAATATCGTGAATCATAAAAACAGACTAACAATCTGAAGTCAATCAGTGCTATATGCCTAATAGCTTTTCGAGCTTGATCTAAACCCTGGTTAGAAGCAATTCGATATTTGAGGATCGCATTTTTAACTTCTTGACAATCGACGTAGGCTACGTGAAATAACCTTACTGAAGGTTGGAGTTAACCTTTTCTTTTTAGACGAGCCACTTACATCTCTGGAAGATAAGAAGAGCGAAATATTGCGGCTAATTCCTGGAAGTTTAGACGCAAGACGCTTATCTAGTCAATCGCACGCATATTGTTTGAAACTACTTCATACTCTTGGCCACAGTCTAACATTCCTCGCATGCCAATAAACTCTTGGCATCATGTCACGTGACCGAAGGGAAGTCGCTAGTTCGCGCGCTCTGCCGGCGGAAGAGGCAGACACGTGACCGTTCGTTCGCTCTGATTGGTTCGATTGCTTTCAAAAGCCCATCGCTGACAGGGATGATTGGAGCCGTCGCATAAGCAATGGATGACTGTTCTCATACTAAATAAGCAAATAAATTCGTTTTTAAAACGACAGTCACAGTTGCCTGGTACATTGCATGCGCGACCATCAATCAGCTGTTTGGAGTTCGATTCAGAACTAGTACAAAAAGATGGATAACTCGTCTACTTTTCTTTTTTGTCTTCCCCTTAGGCTTAGACCCTAACTCTGCGCTCCAGTGCCAAACACCATTTCTCTACCTGCCTGATTCTTGGACCTTGACGTAGAACGGAACCTAGCATTGACTGCCTATTGAATTTGCTTTGACTGAACGCCTGTTATTTAAGTGGTTCCCGCCACTTAGTTTACTTTGGGCGCTGTAGAAATATCGGGGTTACGATTCTTTAATACTAACTTCATGCAATCGCTCATTAATGATTATTTATCGCAGCTATACGTTCACTGAAAGGAAGATATAGGAAAGCCCACAGTCCTGAAATTTATTTTGTTGTCAACAGTAGCGTAGCTAAAAATTGAGGGCCCTTGCAAACATTTATAGTTGACGATGCTTGCTAATGATCAGAACAGCTTTTAAGAATTCTGTGACTGCAAGGTCAATGAATGGCCTTGGCACGGATAAAAGAAATGAACAAGTAGCTCTCCAGAATATCTTGTACGTGATACTTAATGCATAGGCCTAATAATGTAAATGTAAATCTTCGAGACTTTTCAGCGCCACACAAAAGCCGCGTCAGGAGACCAGTTTATTCACCAGCGCTATCTTAAATCAAGTCCGCAATAGTCGCCTGGTCAGAATCTGGGATGCCAGACCTATTACATTAGATGCGCTGTGTTCTGTCGTTTATGTATCTCTTTGTCTTCTTCTTCTCTAAGCTACAGATTGATTAGTGGTGATTATGATGTACGAATTATATCTAATTCCTTACCCGAACAGATATCTACAAGTTTTCTTACATTTGCGCATTATCCTAACAAGTGTTTATGCCTACGGGTTCAGTGTATTTGCGCAGCCTCCGGTATAACGGGGTCAACTGATAACTCTGGATGAGACTACGTTTAGAGTAGGGTGGTTCTTAAAAATAAAAGTTTGAAACTACTGTTCGCCAAGGTTCCATTTGGTTCCATTCCCTCCAGAAACATCGCACAAAAAGTTGTATGAAAATTTTTTAATATTTAGGACTGGCACAACACCATCAAAGTTTTACCCCTTATCAAATATAGGAGCACTCGAACAGTAAGCATAATAGTTGTAATCAACCATGAAAAGTGAACATTTAAACCAGGAATAAATTCAACTGCCTGTAGTAGGTCCAGATTATAACACAATGACATTTATTGCATGCCTGCAGGGTTACTAGTGATTACACTGATTAGTGATTAAAATTATTTATTTGAATTATTATTATTATTGAGGAAATGGTAAAAAGTTAATAACTTCTACAAATATTGGGATATTCTGAAAATTAGCATATCATTTTATTCAGTTTTAAGAGCTCTTTCTAGCGGTGTATTGAATGGCAGTTAATTAGTTTTCAATAAATTAGAATATTTTACAAGAAAACCTACAATTTTCTCGAAAAACGCTTTGTCTCGTAACTTTGGCCCTCTGGTGGGGGCGGAAGACATTAATATTTTTTAAATTTTGAACAGTTTTTGATCCATGCCATTAGGCAACTTTTGGTTGCTATTACTTTTCGAATTTCTAATTTTCGCTTTTTTTCCACTGCACCCTTTTGTGTATGCTTGTTGAAATAGATTTGTGGTTTCAGGAACTCACGGATCAAATACCACTAAATGCCAATAAAAATAAATAATAAACAATCAACGAGAACATAAACATTGTAGAAATTATTTTTTAGTTGTGCTTAAGTAAAATCATCCAGCCTTTCTGTTTAAAACTAAACATAGGTCCAAAAATGCGAATCAAATACATTTACTCGAAATGACGAAAATTATTTGTAAAAATCAAAATTTCAATGACGTTGTGCCAGTTCTAGATAGGCCTATTGTTCGATCCTGCTAATTTTTGGGCTACATTACTTTTAAACCAATTGGCACGGAATGCCGGGTTGGCGAAAGTAAACAACTGAAGTTGAAAATTTTCCATTAGAGATGCGACCCCCCTAGTTTAGAGGGTTCTACGCGTGTGCGAGACAGCGAGAGCTCGTCAGTGGTGACTTCTAATATACGAACATCATTTGCTTTCAGATGAAAGCCTTAATGATAGTGACAATTTCTAGGTCGCCGTAACACCGCACTTGCCGTTACTAGGGCGTCTTCACAAGCATCGAACACACAGTGAGTTAGAGATATGGTGGTGGTGTTTCTGTTTAACGACTAGCTGTGTGGTTACAAAGATCATTAGCGTCGCCCTTCTCCTTTATCCAGGCTTGGGATTGGCACTGTCAGAAAGCGAACAGTGGCGGAGTTAGTTAGAGATATATCTTTAAAAGATGTGTCTTTAGTCTTCGCACATAATTATAGACGCTGTAGCCTATAGGTCACCTTTCACCTTCGCACATATAGGTCGCCTTTCACTGTTACTTACTTACTTTCACTCTTGCATACTTACTTTCACTGTTGCTTACTTACTTTCACTCTTGCATACTTACTTTCACTCTTGCTTACTTACTTTCACTCTTACTTACTCCTGCCTCGTGAGGAGTGTTTCTAGTTTTCCGTTAGGCTATTTGCAGACATTAAATTTTGTTTGACCTTGCTTCCAGACTTTGCTTTTAATAAAAAAATATTTACGACTTGGTTTATTTCTATATTATTCAGCATCCAGCCGCACATTCAGCGTTTTGTATTTACTTGTTATGCAGTTTAGAGATACTTAATTATTTTTTGGTCCATTTCTAGCATCAAACTGTTCAATACATATACTTATTGCACCATTCAGCTTAACAATGCCGGGTGCTCAGTCAAGATTAAAATTGGTGAGTTCTGCAGACAGCAAGTAGCCTAAGAACAATTCTCCTTTAAGTCGCCAACTTTTTACGACCGTTTAAGACTCACATGAACGGTTTAAGTTTCCGGGGCTTCTGATGATTCTTTTCGTCGGTCGCTGTCTATATATATATATATATCCATGTACGCGAGGTTGTTTAATCGTCCCTTCTACACCCCAACATCCCACCCTACACCCAACGACATACACCCCACATCTTACATAATCATTGTATGATTTACTTTTATCCTCTTCTTCCCAGAAGTTTTAGTACATCCAGAAAAGTAGGCACCACCAGATACCTTTACTGTCAGACTTGAGACAAAAGCGCATGTACCCATGTTTTGGGGGTGGGGTATGTCTTTCTGACCCCGTGCGCCAATATCTTTGGAAGCAGATATGATCAGTTTAAAGGTCGGGCAGGTATATAGATAGACAGATAGACAAATAGAAAGATAGACACATAGATAGATAGACAAATAGACATATAGACACGTTCGGTGGATGGTGCTTGAAATTGGAGAAAGATAATAACAGGAAAATCTTTTCTGTGCCGAGCTGTTTCTGAAGTTTGCAGATTTCGTGTCGTTTTGGACGATATTTGATCGCCTACCATCGGAGTCTAACCGCCTTTTAAATCGGTCGACCTCTGTAATAGGTAGACTGGTTATCATTTTAGCTTTCTGTAAACGGGCAATCCTGGATTCGGTTAATCGACAATGAGCAAAGTGTTCGGAGTGGCGTCTTTCAATAAGCTATAATTCCGGCGACTTCTTTGAGCGCTTTGTGTAAATCTTGAGAATACGACTACAGTAGAAGGGTTCTGTATTACATGTCTAGACATAATTATACAGGTCTTTCTTCGCTAGACCTTTCCAAGCTTCAGTCAATTCTAAACGCTGCTCCCGCCTTATTAGTGGTCTCTCGAAGTTTGCTCACATACCTGACTTCATTCGGAAAACTCTCCACGGGCTTCCTGTGCCGCAGCGCATTCATTTCAAAATTCTAACACTTCTGCGCAACTCTCTGGTCGGTGTAGCTCCTTCATACCTTCAGACATTATGTACCTCGTTCCTTCACTCCCTGGGCGCTTCGCTCTCCGCTCGGCCGCCAGAGGCGTTCCGGTTGTTCCCTGCATGTGCGATGCTACGCTCAAATCGCTCAATCCAGAAGTTTTACATATGTCGGGCCCCTATAGCTGGAACCATCTGCCGCAGGAAGTAAGGCTTGAGCTCCTCACCCTTCTTCCTCTCCCTTTTTCGGAAACGCCCGAAGACTGTCTTATAGTTTAATGACTTAGGTCGGGAGCGCCTCTGAATCTCTGAGTCGCACTTTATAAATATTCAATATTACAAATAGGCCTACTTATTATTATTATTAGGCCCTATCATCATCATCATCATCATCATCATCATCATCATCATCATCATCATCATCATCATCATCATCATCTCCATCATCATCATCATCATCATCATCATCATCATCATCATCATCATCATCATCATCATCATCATCATCATCATCATCATCATCATCATCATCATCATCATCATCATCATCATCATCATCATCATCATCATCATCATCATCATCATCATCATCATCATCATCATCATCATCATCATCATCATCATCATCATCATCACCTCCATCATCATCATCAAGCTTTCGACTGCTCCAATTCTCTTCTAAAACTGGGTAAACTATTTGCAGTACCATTAGAACATCGTGCATGCATTTTAACTTTATCTTTCTTAGATGAATCCTTTTTACAAACTACTTTTGTGTTACTATTCATAAATATGACTCGAGGTGTCACCAGTTCTAGCCAGACATCAGTCTACCCCGTCGAAATACTGAATGCTAGAAACCTAGCTTACTTCATTTCTTTACACTGTACTACAAAGCATCGCATGAAAATCTGTAATCGTTGTATACAATGTGATGCATGTGCGATTGTCAGATGCAAATGCAGGTTACTTATTTATTTACTTACTCACTTAAAAACAGCGTCTGCAGTTTGGACTGTTTCTGATATTGAAAGGCTACAGTATTGAATGCTCTCTCTCAAAGGCTCCTTTGGCGTTCCAGTTGGAACTCCGATTCTAATTCAGATTTCTGCATGTATCGACTCAAGGCACAAGAAAGTTAAAGTGTCATTGATGATAATCGAGTGCAATATTTTTTATACGAAGGATAACCAAGGATACCAAATGTAAGACCATCAAAAGTTATTTTAAGGACTTTGAAATTTCCTGTGCCTGACCACATTTCGTTTCCGCTTTTTCCCACGGCGCTACACAAATACTGGACGATTACACATACATACCAGTGATGTAGTACCGGGTACTCGACTCTCAAATCCGGCCAAGGACTCGAGTCCGACTCGAAACCGATTTTCTGCGGACTCGGACCTGGATTTGGACTCGTACTGTCACGACCCGGACTTGGACTCGGACTCTAACCTCTGGACTTGAATTTGACTCGGTTTCCAAGACACGATTTCTGGACAGCGCAAGCAACTGTATTGTCACGACTGTGGAAAGTGTGTTTAGCAGTGGAAGAATTTTATGCCCCGTCGTGCCAGAGTATCGAACAAAACTTTATCTAATTTAGTGTCTTGAAAGTGTAATTTGTATTAATTACATTATCAATTCTTTCTGCATAAATAGTGCTGTTATTTTTTCTATGCCATTGATTTTCGTCTTTCAGTGTATTTTGATGTTGATGGACTTAGATTCGGACTTGGACTCGATCTTTAGTGACTCGGACTCGAACACCTCTTGACTCGGACTCGACTCGGACTCGGCATACTTGGACTCGACAACATCACTACCCAGTATTAGCTTAAGCCTACAATTATTAATGACCGTTGTCTTTCCTGAATAGGAAGCTTGTATAGATAGTTCAGTGTACATAGTTTGAATTGTTGGTCATTGTCTGAATGTCTATCGGAGATCATAGGCCTTCCTATTTATGAAAATTTTTCTAAGAACATTTGTTCTAAAAATATATATTTAGTGTAAAACTAAACGATAAATTGAAATAATGAATATAATTTGAGAATTATGTCGACAATGCTAATAAGTTGATAGATCTACTTTTGTCGCTGGTGCAAATGAAATATTCCAACTAGTGAGTAGACCTAATGTATGAGCACTTGTTACAGCGCCCCTTCAAGATTTCTACTCAGAGGTGCTCCCGACTACAGTGCGGACACTGAATCGGAGTTTCACGCCGAAGCGCATGAGCAATTGCGAGTGAAGGACTTGCCCAGGGTCCCTACGCGGCGGCTTGAGGTGGATTCGAACCCGCAACCTTCCGGTTGCAAGGCACCACAGCGCCCACAATAACTATAGACCCTTTGTGCTAGAATAGTAGGACTAAATAGTCTATGAAAACATTCTTCAGTAGACAATCAGTCTACCTAGTTATAAAGCCATTTATTCGAAATAAGAAAAATTCGTTTAATGCCTTTTCGTAAGGTAAATCTTTTGAAATAATGCGCATTCTTTGGAAAATAATATAACAATAAGTATTTCAAAGGGCACGTAATGCCAATCGTCAACCTAAACATGCGACCTTCATTCGAAATAGTAATTCATTCAGTATTAGAAAAATTCACATGAATTCTTCTGACAGATTTTTGCCTAGCTAAGTCAGATCCGTGCACAAATTCATGTCCACATAATAAATTTAAACCGGAAAGGGCAAAGCACGAAAACCACGGCTTATCTTCCGGACATGATCCAGGTGTGAATTCCAGGAAGGGACAAGCGCATCTCTTTGCCCATACGTATGTGTGAGCGCCCGTACCACCGGGCGTGCACGCTATACAGTACTTCCTCCTATCGCTCACTGTAAATGTAACTGTAACGCTTGTATTATGTACATGTAATTCAAGATGGCGATGAGGAGTTACTTCCTCCAGCGTCCAACTGATAATACTTGGCGTCATTCATGCTCTCTATCGACGGATTCGGCGCAATGAAATAGTTCCCGTGAGCGCCTAAAGTTACACGGTTCGAATCCACCGTGGGTCGGGAGCAAGCGACCAGTCCGCTGGGGCAGGAGGAACTGTCCGGCAGCTTGGAAAGGGGCTGCGGAGTCGGGAGGGGGCGTTCCCAGATGTGTGTGTATCCATCACGGTCTACGTCGCATAGATTCTGGCAGTTGTTGTCCGTCTCTTTCAGTCGTTTGCAGTCGACCCCCACGGCGGCAGAGGCATACGACTCCACACCACCCATGAGGGGCCGAGGGCGGTCAGAGGTGACGCGGTAAACCCCGATCGCTCCAGGATCCTGTCGCGAGTAATGTCTACAGTATACAACGAATAACAATTTAATATGCATTTAGGCAAAAAACAATGAGAAATAAATTTTCTGTTATCCGAATATTTCGGTTAAAGTAGGTATTTTTTTATTCCGCAAAGTGCCAAAATGGAAAAAGAAATACCATTAACCGAATTGAAGCTTTGGACTCAGTTACCGCAGCCTATTTAGCCTATTCATTATAACAACATTTAATAACCGCAGTCTATTTAGTCTATTCATGATAATAACATTTTAATAATAAGTGGTATTCGCCAGAGGGACATTGCCAAGTGATGCAAGAAAAGCATCGCTTCGTTGAGGTTGCTCTATGTCTTTTGTCTCAGCGGAGTCTCAGCGATGCTTCTGGGACGTTCGGGGAAGTTCTGTCTACATGTAGATACATGAGCATCTGAAAACTGTTCTTTATCGCTGTAGTTGGGATGGTAACGCCTCTCTTTTTGTGCATGTAGGCGCCCATCCCATTACTGGGATGGGCGCCTAATAGGCTGCCATACGCGCAGTGTTTCCTAAGCACATGTTTTGCGCGATTTCCTATGGATTATATCGACAGCTGCTGAAGAGCTTTTAGTGAGAGCCGGATAACGCCAGTCTGCATGAGATTTCGCTGATAACATCTGAAATAGCGAATTCTATAACAACATTTGGATGTTTTTGTGGCTGATCGTCGAGGCTTATGGCGACTAGTCACGGTTCAACGAGCGTGACCGGACGACCGCGTGTACGAGGGCGACTGTATGATGGACGGCCGTCTGTGAAGGAACAACGATCATCCTGTGTACACAACCATCATCGCCACCACAGTGACGTGCTCCAACCTTCGATCCTTGTGTGGGCGGCTGTCTGGGCTGATGGCGGAGGGTCGTAGTTCTCTGGAGTGTGACCGGACGACCGCCAGCACGGTAGCCGACAGCCACTGCCGACTAGTCACGCGCTTTGGCCGAACGAGGTCCGGCGGCCTGTGGAGGAACGCCACTTCAGTGTCCTGCTCCAACCTTCGCCCTGACGGGGTTACTTCATCGTTGAAGCCGGGACAGGAGCTGACGCATGGAATGCGCCCGGTGTGCTGTGTGGACGCTCTCCGCTCTCGCTCTCCGCTTAAGTCCTCGAATTTTCCATCCATTAACGATCGAATTTTTTTAACACACCACGAACGGTTATCCCTATAACTCACTCGGGTTCTCGGTAGCTCAACCAACATTTTTAATGATCCTTAATTTTACTTTTTAACTCTTCCTTTTTCATTCATTCACAGTATTCTCCTCTTTATAACCTGTAACTTGTTGCGGTGTGTCAACATGTCTTTTTCATTAAACGAATATATATTAGGTATCTCGGAAGGGCGCTATATAAGTCCTCTGAATGAAAGAATGAATGATTCAATCAATACAAGTTTAAAATCTATATACTTCGAGTCTGTTTCTGTATGGTTTTGACATCTTCTATTATAGCAGTCCTTGGATCAAATGCAAGTATGCAAAGTGCATGTATACGTGCATGTATCTACGCAAATATATTTTCATCAGCAATAATGCATGTATCTATACATGCACACATGTGTGTATGTATGTATGCATGCATGTAAGTATGTAAGTATGTATGCTGGTATGTATGTAAAGTTTGTATGTATGCTTGCTTGCTTGTTTGTACGTATGTGGAGACTTGACACGGCAACAAAGGGCCATCAGACAGAAATTGATGTACTTTGGACACGTAATGAGAGCAGAGGGATTGGAGAAGGAGATGATGCTGGCGTGCGGGGAGGGGAGGAGGAGTAGGGGTCGGCCGAGAACTCGCTGGATGGAGGAGATACATAGGAGGACAGCGATGAGCCTTGCACAACTAAGGGACGCGGTACGAAGCAGGGAGGATTGGAGGAAGCTGGTCACGACGGTCGCTAGAGTTCCACGAACTGACGGCACAAGGTGACAAGGTGGATATATAGATAGGTAAATAGGTAGGTAAGTAGGTAAGCAAGTTTGTGTAGCCTATGCCTATGTATGTATGCATGCATGTGCATGTAGGCCAATTAGGATAATAGGCTATTTTTATCAGTTTGAAAATCATCCCAATTTTGAGTCGTTTTGACATAGCCCTTCATCCCAGTTTTTTGTCTATTTAGAACAACTCACACAGACAATAATGGACGTAGTTTCCTTCAGCATACATTATTGTCTCTTACCTTCGAACCATGATCATTCCAGCGGTGAGAATAACAACTCCCACAAACACAGCTACCAGAGCAACGATGATGATCGACACACCTAAGCAGTTGAAAACACGTATATGTATATGGCCATTTATATAACGCCCTGCAAGAACCTTATCATCGTTCTTATTCTTCACAGCATTTCTTGGAATTGGATTCATTTCACTTGTTATTCGCTATTAAAGGTTACTTTTCCTTGTAGCATATCAATGCATCAATCGCTCTAACCCATTTCTACTCGTTAAAGTACCTAATAGTTGCTACTAAGGGCTACTTACTCAAGCACATAATTATAAGCATCTGTAGACAATACTGAGGCCAGACATACTTGGATAGACTTATGAAGGAACAATGTGCATGCATACACGTACATACATACATAAATAGCATAAATGAATGTATATATGTATGCAACTATGCATGAATATTAATAATATATGTATGCATGCATGTAGTCTATGCTTGCTTGTATGCATGTTTGTGCGCATTTTTGTATCTATTGTGTATGTATTGTAGATAGGCATGTAAGTAGATATGTAGATAGCAATTTGAAAGGTGAGGAGAAAGAATAAATGGTTATCTTGCGTTCAGATTACCGAATACCGAATACTGAACAGTGAGTGACAGATAATGCAACGGTGGATAAATGTAAATGCGCTGCATACGGATGCCTTCGCAAACTTACGGAAAAACAGTAAAACATTCCAAGGGGTAAACAACAGCTATAGCTTCGTTCCAGATGCAAATATGTTAAGCTGCGGAGGGATTTGTCTGGACTGCTTAATCGCCCACAGGATACCATTGCAGGAAGAGTCTGCGAAAAGTAGGGTGCCTTCCCCAGCTGGGGTTGAGGAGACCAACTGGTCTCTTAGAAATGGAAGGGCTCTTACAAGAACACGTATGAAGTGTTAATCTTTCCCTTCAACCAAGGGAAAGGCAGAAGACAGCAGAACAGAATGCAGGAGAGACAGACAGACAGAGAGTGAGAGTGAGTGAGCGAGCGAGCAAGCGAGTGAGTGACATGTTGTTTTGATGGGTGTTTCTTTACAATTCCAACTTTATTAATTAACTTCACAGTAATTAGGTGAGCGGCCTATTTTTAAGTGCAAGCGAATCTTTTAATCAAATGTCCTGAAGTCTTTAGTCTATGTAACGTATACTGTAATTGGTTGACTTGGATTTCCTACCGTGTGGAATGGTCACTTCGCCAATTTGAACCGAGCCTAAGGTTGCAGGCCACGCATTATCGTAACCTAGAAACAAACAGATCGAATAACTAGAAAAACAATTTACAGATGAAACGATGCAAAGAGATTCTTTTACAAACTGATAATAATTTTTCGTTGCGAAATGTGACAATATGAAAAGTGTGTGGGTGTGACATATCCAGGTGCCATAATTATGTTATTTTTTTTTCTATGATAATTATTTACACTGGCTGGCAGTTCGCTTTGATTTACGTAGGACAAAATTGATTTCAGTTATGGACATTACGTGCAGTGTGATTCTACAATAACGCTAACGAAAATGTTCGCTAACGAAAATAAAATGATTTCGTTAACGATAACTATAACTGTAGGCTAACTAAATAATATCACTAAGCCTAACTATAACTATGACTAAAATAACACTATAGAAAATTCATCGTTATTTTCGTTAAAAAATAAAAATTAAAAGTGCAATAGGGTGCAATGTGGGAAGATGGACACTCTAAGCAATATTTGCTGAATAATGACAATAATAATAAACTTTGGAACATGTTTTTTATCATTTTTCTTTCACTAAACATTTCATTATTGTTAACCAACAGTAAACACACTTCCCTGCTTGAACATATTCATGTTATAAACATTCAAATATGACCTCCTGAGATGTCCGTCTTAACTTGAACGGGGGTAAGATGGACGTAATGTAGGGGTAAGATGGACAGGTGGATCTGCAGGTCTACAATACTACATATACTTAAAATTTCAGCTTTCTATTCTATGACTCATCTGCCGAAAGCACAGCTCCGCATGGAATCGTTCAGATATATTAAGTCATGTGCATAAAACAAGGTATTTAACCAACCATAGCCTAAAGTACCGTACTTAACACTTTCCTGGCCATCCTGGGGTAAGATGGACACCAACTTTTCTGTTTCTAACAAACTGTCAACTGTACATAGCAGTATGCAATATGAACTGCCAAAAAGAATCGAGGGGACTAATTACAGTTAATATAAATAACAATCTTTTCGGTAATCTGTTGTGAAATATAAATTGGGTGATGAACTTTCATGTAGGGGTAAGATGGGCAGACACCCTACCCTTCGGTATCACTGGCAGTGGCACCGTATGTGACCAAGAAGTGTCAGTTTTAATGCGCTAAATAACAAGCCGATATACAAATCTATTAAAAAAATACTAGTCATAGCCGATGAATAATTACCGCCTACACAATTCCCTTAGCCGTTTTACTAAGCTTCTTATTTAACTTTAGTCAAAACACACCCTTCCTCCTACAAGTGGTGATCATCGATAGGCCACGCCTCTTTCAGTAGACTGGTACCCGACTTTGCATGTTTAAACGACGCGTCGATAAATGCTGTCCAACTTACCTCAGTTACGAGGTAAGATAGACATTAGAAATAAATGTTTTATTGAGTTTCCCGTCGAGTGTCCATCGGACCCCGGCGTCCATCTTCCCCCTCCCTACCCTATCGATAAACATGAGAACGAGAAAATGCGATAAAACTAATAGCCAATGTTCGCCCGGGATTTTGGATATGTGAATTAAGCCAGTAGTAGTGGCGCACATAGGCCCTATATTCAATTTAGTTATTTTGTGAACGTTTCTACGATTGCGATCCAAGTTGACTAGCGCAAATTCGCAAAATTAGTATAATCGTAATAATCTTGTAGTCAAAATTGCCTCTGATGATCATGATTGGCCGCAATCGTGGGAATGATGCCTGGAGTCATTTCACAAAGCCTACGAATCAGTCACAGATAAAAAGTTTGTGTTTCATCAGCGATTTGGTGTTAATGACGGGAAGTTATGTGGCCGGTGTCACAAAATATAGTATCCCCCTAAAATTATATGCGCAGTCGTTGTCTCCTAGTCATAATGCCGACCTGTGCAGCTGGGAATCGCCGTGTCTCCCTTCCATTCGTTACCATGACAACGCAGCCTCCACAGATGACTCGTCTTGTTGCATCCTATGGTCAGCTGGTCATCACCAGTTCGTCGAATCCATCCGCCGTCAGGTGTCGCTATGTCACGGCATCCGATGACTATATAATTATGATGAACACGACAACAGAAACAGAAGACAACCATTATTAAGCGACAACGAAAGAGAAACCAGGGCCACGAACACCAACAGCTGCTGCTTTATGATCAGAAGAGACAAAGCCAGTTTTATACATGTATAGGCGACTTAACTAAACGGACTCCATTATTATTATTATTATTATTATTGTTATTATTATTATTATTATTATTATTATTATTATTTGTATATATGTATTATTTGTATTTGTGTTTGTATTATTACTTGTATTATTATTTGTATTATTATTATTTGCATTATTATTATTTGCACTATTATTATTTGTATTATTATTATTTGTATTACTTGTATTATTATTACCCGGGCCATGTTCTCCATAGGTTTCTTCCTCCAAAAAAGCTGTTGGCCTATTCCCTTCGACCCCGGTCACATGACCGTGTTTTACCTTTAGCTAATCATAATATGAAAAAAACTTTTATAGTTAGAATGCTTTATTCATATTGACTTGATTGTTTATTGTTTATTATAGATGATGTATGTACACCAGAATGCGGATTGCAACTGGTTCAATAAAGAATATACTTACTTACTTACTTACTTATTATTATTTGTGATATTTGTATTATTATTTGTATTATTATTTGTATTATTATTTGTATTATTATTATTATTTGTATTATTATTTGTATTATTATTTGTATCTGTATTATTATTATTATTATTTTTATTACTTGTATTATTATTATTTCTATTATTTGTATTTGTATTATTTGTATTATTATTTGTATTATTTGTGTTATTATTTGTATTATTTGTGTTATTATTTGTGTTATTTGTATTATTATTTGTATTATTTGTGTTATTATTTGTATTATTTGTATTATTATTTGTATTATTTGTGTTATTATTTGTATTATTTGTATTATTATTTGAATTATTTGTATTATTTGTGTTATTATTTGTATTATTTGTTTTATTATTTGTATTATTTGTATTATTATTTGTATTATTTGTATTATTTGTGTTATTATTTGTATTATTTGTGTTATTATTTGTATTATTTGTGTTATTATTTGTGTTATTTGTATTATTTGTGTTATTATTTGTATTATTTGTATTATTTGTGGTATTATTTGTATTATTTGTGTTATTATTTGTATTATTTGTATTATTATTTGTATTATTTGTATTATTTGTGTTATTTGTATTATTATTTGTATTATTTGTATTATTTGTGTTATTTGTATTATTATTTGTATTATTTGTGTTATTATTTGTATTATTTGTATTATTATTTGTATTATTTGTATTATTTGTGTAATTATTTGTATTATTTGTTTTATTATTTGTGTTATTTGTATTATTATTTGTATTATTTGTATTATTATTTGTATTATATTATTTGTATTATTTGTGTTATTATTTGTATTATTTGTATTATTATTTGTATTATTATTATTTGTATTATTTGTATTATTATTTGTATTATTTGTATTATTATTTGTATTATTATTTGTATTATTTGTGTTATTATTTGTATTATTTGTATTATTATTTGTATTATTTGTATTATTTTGTAATTATTTGTATTATTTATTTTATTATTTGTATTATTTGTATTATTATTTGTATTATTTGTATTATTATGTATTATTTGTATTATTATTA
>JACEVL010000084.1:758390-815890 GCA_020284085.1 Aporrectodea caliginosa
TATTAGTAGCTACTAGCTGGGGGAAAAGTAATTTTGCTTTGAGACAAAAATTGAAACAAAGCATCAAGGGGTAAAAAACTAATTCTCTTGTTTTAGAAATATGATAAATTCAAACACTAGTCTGGATCTCAAATGATCTGTGCCTATTGCAAAGAGATTGGGCGCGCTGTCTAGCTATACTTTTGGTTAAATCAGAAACACGAGCGTAAATTAGAAGACCATCAAAGCACTGCAATTCATAAACCTGAGATAGTCAAGCTAACCAACAGCTATTATTGCACTGAGGTTTGGAAATGCAACAATATAAGTTACACATCGCCCTGCAAGGCATTCTTAGTCGAGCATCGACTTACATGTACATAATTCTGTTAGCCTATATGATTGGACATTTCTTTGATAATTAATCGAACTCTAATTATTCTATGGTGGTTAGATTCTGCCATCAGTTTGTTTCGGTAACTTTACAAATTCCCATATTTTCTGGTTTTGGGTGTGTTAGAGGGAGTCCCAGAATGGGACCGATTAATTATATGCCAAGTTATTGTATGTTTACCGCCGTTGATAACGATGAGACAGACAAACACAACGTTGGCTGTTGTGTGGCTGTCAGATTATTGGTTTTCAATTGCCTTAATTGGTTATGGATCATTAACTCACCGATTCTTCCTTGCTGTCGCCTTTCAGGGCAAAGTCGACGACGCTGATGTTGAGCGTCTGTCCTGGGTCGACCTGAATGAGCCATGGACTCTCCGGTGAACCACACTTGGACAGATGCGTCACGCTGTTAGCCAGGAACCCGCTGGCCATTCCCTTCACAACGTATGGCTCACCCGAATGGCAGAACCGCGATCGCTCAACCGTTACCACTACAAAACGCCACATTTGTATACCTGGGTAATGAAATAAAGTTCAGTAACGTTACGCTTCATTACATGCGCAGACAAATGCAAACATTTACTGTGGTCGGGTCATCTTTCGAAAATAGATAGCCTATTTAAAGCAGCTCAAGACATGAACTAATTAATCTTCTCTTGCATCTTTTTCGCACGAGAAAGAGCATGAAACGCATGAATTCTGTTCGAACATGTTTTCTTATTTTCAAAGTCGGTTGCAGTGTAGGCCATGTGATGTGTTTTTCTCTAAAAAGCGCTATATAATTTTGCGATTACATTTATTAGAGTATCTCACATATTGTTTACATGTTATTCCAATTGTGTTCAATGACTAGCAACATCGTGAGGTTAAATAACTAACTGAACAGTTAAATAATTAAAGCAAGCGATAGTAAATAAAATTTATAAACCTAACAGTGCTAAGTTATCGCAAATTCAGATAATTAAGGTCTTTATTGTTTCAGAGGGCTTAAAACAGAGTAGATATACAAACGCAGCTATAGTAGCGGCAATAATTTCGTCTACCTTTCTGGCACCTGTATTTGGCCTCCAGGTAGACCTTGAGTTCTGCCATACACTGGTTGCGCTTGGACAGCTGCTGGTCAGGCATTGTGACCTCGCATGACCTTCGACCCGAACAACGTCTGTCCAGCAGGTCACGCACGTTGCTATAACAACCGACGTAGCCGAGGTCTGACCGGACGCACGTGCCGACGTTCATTCGACCGTATAAGGCGGTTTCCATGACGATGACCTCGTCCGGTTGACATGACGGTTTGAAGACACTGAACTCACAGTAGTATCCCGCTGCAGCAGAGCAAACAAAAACATCATCAGTAACCACTGCCGAGATAAATCCTTGCAGGGACTGGGACTGGGTTCCATCGCATCTTAGGCAGCTATGCGTCTCCGCCTCCTCTTCCATCCTTGGTTGTCAGCTGCCAGCCAGAACTTCCACAGTCCAGCATAGGCGCTTCGCTATGGCCGATCCATCTTTCTTGAATGAATTGTCTACATATAGTACGTTTACTCGTTGGCCTTTATTTGCTCCTTTTTTGCAAGTGTGCACTTGAAAACCATTCCAGGCGATTGTGGCTCCATCTGAGCAGTTTCTCTGAAGTGGCGCAACATAAATTTGAGATTAAAGTTACATTTAAAATTCTTAACAGTACTGTAGGCGCATCCATTGATACTGAAGTAGGGGGCCAACTATGCAGTTTTGGCATCTAATTGGTGTTTTGGCATCTAATTAGTGTTTTGGCATCTAATTAATGTTTCTGGCATCTACTTGGTGTTTTTGGCATCTAATTAGTGTTTTGTCATCTAATTAGTGTTTGGCATCTAATTAGTGCTTTGGCATCTAATTAGTGCTTGGCATCTAATTAGTGCATTAGCATCTAATTTGTGTTTTGGCATCTAATTTGTGTTCTAATTAGTGATTTGGACACCTAATTGGTGTTTTTGATTTCATGCAGCATCTACAGTCAAGTTTGTTTGAGCCTCAAATAAATTACATAACAGTCCTTCTGAGGCTAACATCGCTTCTAGTACATAGGCTTGTGGAAATGTTTCGTGGTTCTGTACATATATTGACAAAAAATAATTTTAAAAGTTGTTTTGCTAATTAAAAACTCAATTAGCAAACCTAATACTAAAAATGTTAGGTTCGAGGATATTTACAAAATATAAGCAAATTATGAACAACATTGCCGTCTAAATGATATAAGCTAATTATTTCCATGTGTACATATGTCTGTTTGAACAATTGTAGTTACTTAAATTCTAACTGTAAAAGAATGAATGCTTTATTAGTAAAACTCATAAAGTTGTAATTCTATTCAGAGACTAAATATCAACCTTAAAACGTATAAACAGAGTTCTCAAAAGTCTTGGTTGGAGCAGTTATAGAACTAAGTGCTACATTATTTCACGTTCTACATGCAAATAATGTATATTTTTATTTAAAGCTCAAATGCGTTACCAGCACTACAAGGTTTATCTTATGTTAAGGCCTTTATATAATTAAATTATGGTCTTGAATGAATCATTTATATCTATATATAAATCAAATAAGCTTATAGAATATAAATATGGCTTATATAGGAGAGGGAGAACGAGGAGACTGAGTGTCTTCTCAGAGGAATAGACTTGGGCCATAATTACGGATCAAAGGATTTTTGAGATGACATCGGCGATGAGATGCAATATAGAGTCATCGAATCCTCCTCAGCATCAGCAGCTTCAGCAGCAGCCTCCCTTCTTTCGACATCCATCGGTTGCAGAAGCAGCTGCTGGCGCGGAGGAGGAGGAAGTGCTGTTTGAATGGACGGAAGTGGACACGAGAAAGACGAGATGATGCAAGAGAGAAAGGAAGAGATGCCATGAAATCGAAGAAGAAAGCGTTCAAGAGGAGACGGAGGCAAGAAGGACAGAAAGACGGGAACTGGGAGGACAAAGGAACGGACGTAGGGACGGACGGGGGAGGAACGGACGGATGGGGAAGGACGGACGGATGCGGAGAGACGGATGGGGAGGGAGGAATGGGGAGGGACGGACGGGGGGAGGAACGGACGGATGGGGAAGGACGGACGGATGGGAGGGACGGACGGATGGGGAGAGACGAATGGGGAGGGAGGAATGGGGAGGGACGGACGGGGAGGAACGGACGGATGGGGAAGGAAGGACGGATGGGGAGGGACGGACGGATGGGGAGGGACGGATGGAAAAGGACGGACGGATGGGGTGGGACGGACGGATGGGGAGGGACGGATGGGGAGGGACAGATAGGGAGGAACGGACGGATGGGGAGGGACGGACGGATGGGGAGGGACGGATGGGGAGGGACGGACGGGGAGAGACGGATGAGGAGGGAGGAATGGGGAGGGACGGATATGGATGGACGGATATGGAGGGACGGATGGGGGTGAAGGCGTTCTTAGCGTCTATAGTCAGAACCAGATATGGCGCCATTGATGTCATCGCCGACAAAACCGAGTCCTCTATAATTCATGGAAATCTTGTAGCGCCGTATAAACTGGCAGATATTGAGAACAGCTTTGAGCTGTTCTTAAATTACGTCGAATATGAGTTCCTGTAATATGCTAAAACCTACAAACAGATTGACACTCACTCGCATATACAAATCGATCCCTATGTCTGTCTGTCTAAAATATCTCTCTCTGTCTGAATCTCTCTTGGTCTGATTGGGAGATCGAATAGCATTCCAGACATAGACCTATTTTTGTGCAAAATGTTTGAACAAATTTCGAAACAATCACCGCAGAAGAGTATGATCAATGAAAATGTAGCCTATTGCTGCATTGCAATCTTGGAATTAAGAATGATACTTAATTGGTGCAACATTTCCCTCAAAGTATACATTTCAAATGTACAACATTGTACACGTAGCATCTATTTGAGCA
The DNA here is from genome assembly GCA_020284085.1 of Aporrectodea caliginosa. Classification (NCBI taxonomy): domain Eukaryota; kingdom Metazoa; phylum Annelida; class Clitellata; order Crassiclitellata; family Lumbricidae; genus Aporrectodea; species Aporrectodea caliginosa. Next base: position 762,706 of record JACEVL010000084.1, read on the forward strand.
GTTTTATTTAGTAAAATTCAAACTCTAAGAGGATACATGTTAAACTCATAAACAGCTTGAATTTCTGCTCAAAGACTGAAGATCACCTCTAACAGTAGGCCCTATAGGCCCTATGCATAAACGCTTTTGCATTTAGGCCAATAAATATATAGGGTAGGGAGGGGGAAGATGGACGCCGGGGTCCGATGGACACTCGACGGGAAACTCAATAAAACATTTATTTCTAATGTCTATCTTACCTCGTAACTGAGGTAAGTTGGACAGCATTTATCGACGCGTCGTTTAAACATGCAAAGTCGGGTACCAGTCTACTGAAAGAGGCGTGGCCTATCGATGATCACCACTTGTAGGAGGAAGGGTGTGTTTTGACTAAAGTTAAATAAGAAGCTTAGTAAAACGGCTAAGGGAATTGTGTAGGCGGTAATTATTCATCGGCTATGACTAGTATTTTTTTAATAGATTTGTATATCGGCTTGTTATTTAGCGCATTAAAACTGACACTTCTTGGTCACATACGGTGCCACTGCCAGTGATACCGAAGGGTAGGGTGTCTGCCCATCTTACCCCTACATGAAAGTTCATCACCCAATTTATATTTCACAACAGATTACCGAAAAGATTGTTATTTATATTAACTGTAATTAGTCCCCTCGATTCTTTTTGGCAGTTCATATTGCATACTGCTATGTACAGTTGACAGTTTGTTAGAAACAGAAAAGTTGGTGTCCATCTTACCCCAGGATGGCCAGGAAAGTGTTAAGTACGGTACTTTAGGCTATGGTTGGTTAAATACCTTGTTTTATGCACATGACTTAATATATCTGAACGATTCCATGCGGAGCTGTGCTTTCGGCAGATGAGTCATAGAATAGAAAGCTGAAATTTTAAGTATATGTAGTATTGTAGACCTGCAGATCCACCTGTCCATCTTACCCCTACATTACGTCCATCTTACCCCCGTTCAAGTTAAGACGGACATCTCAGGAGGTCATATTTGAATGTTTATAACATGAATATGTTCAAGCAGGGAAGTGTGTTTACTGTTGGTTAACAATAATGAAATGTTTAGTGAAAGAAAAATGATAAAAAACATGTTCCAAAGTTTATTATTATTGTCATTATTCAGCAAATATTGCTTAGAGTGTCCATCTTCCCACATTGCACCCTATGTATTTTTCATATCAAACCCGAAAACAGTGGTCAAGAAATTTGGAGAGTGCATTAAAGTGAAGAAAGAAACACAAGGACTTTACCATCTTATTAGCAAATTCAGCGGTTAAATATATAAAATTCTCTCGTAATCGTAAATTCCAAATTTCTCCTGCTATATAGGCTACGGCGGTTTCGTTGAGGACGAGAAGGCGTGGAATGCGGAAGATCGGAGTGATTAAGATGGTCATGGCGCATCTCTTCACCAAAACATATTTTCTTTACTTTGATGATTTTCAAAAAACAATTAAGTTAGACTTATTCCATCTCTATATTAATTTCTTAAATTTAAATTCAGTTTAATTAGAAAAAACCCAGAGAAAATGCGATCAATTTGATAAACATATAAAATGTATGGCATCTAGCATGACTTTTAATTCAAAATATGCGATACCTATATAGGTATTGTTACTGCCATTGAGGCAGAAACTTTCAATTTTTCTGTAATCGTAATCGTAAACTCCACATTTCTATAGCGCTGTCCAAAAGCTAAGTGCAGAGCACCAGCTTATTCACGAGCACCGCGTCAAGTCATACAACCCCGTTTGACATGAAGCGGTGCTCGTGAATAAGCTGGTGCTCTGCGCTTAGCTTTTGGACAGCGCTTTAGAAATCTGGAGTTTTCGATCACAATGACCGAAAAATTGAAAGTTCCTGCTGCAGTGGTATGTTTTGCAACAGCTTCATGTTGTTTACATTCCCTCATTCATTCATTCATACATTCATTCATTCGTTCATTCGTTCGTTCATTCATTCATTCATTCATGCATTCATTCATTCATTCATTCATTCATTCATTCTGGCATTAATGTAATGTTTTGGTTGCAATAAAACAACTTGATTCATACATTCGTTAATTTATTGAACCCAGTTCTGATGCTTAAACAACAATAGGAGCAATCTCTGCCATGGGTTGCAAAAGGCAAAACTCTCGACCTTTTAGTTGACAGTCCAGAGGGCTAACCAACAGACTATTGCACAATCCCTATAAACATGCATGTTTATCATATACCATAATAATATAATGCATATATTGCACCGCATGCAAAGTAATATAATGGCTCAGTTATTACATGGCACTTTGAACGACAGACCGGATCTAAATGTGTTAATATCAGAGGTTGTATTGGTTTCTATCCTTCATTTTAAGTATAGGGGTATGAGCTGTGTGCGTGTCTGCCTGTTGGTTTGTGTGAGTTCGTATGTGAGTATGCGTATATGTGTGCATGTTTGCGTGTATGTTTGTGCTTGAGTACATGGGTATGTGTGTAATGTTATGTGTGTATGTGTGTGCGTATGTTTGTGCTTGAGCTCGTGTGTAAATGTGAGTGCGTGCGTGTGTGTGTGTATGTGTGTGTGTATGTGTGTGTGTGTTTGTGTGTTTGTGTGTGTGTTTGTGTGTTTATGTATGTATGTGCGTGTATGTATGTATGTGTGTGTGCGTGTGCTTGAGTGCGTGTGTATATGTGTATATGCGTGTGTGTAATTCGTTCCTTGTTTCAGCTGGAGTCCCAAGACGAAGTGTCGCTGGTGCGTGCATGTGTGTGTTTCTGCTTTGAATGTCGTCTGAGGCTTTTATCTTATTTTGCCGCCCATTTCATTCTGTTTGCATAATGGATGTCCTTCTCCAGTAATCTCGTCTGCCTCCACACGCATGCGTCGTCCACACTTAGACTTCCGGTCCCCGGTGGAAGACACGCCAGGGGAAGGCTAGGTTCTGTGGCAGGGGAGGGAGCGAGAGGGGAGAGCAGGGGTAGGTGGGCGGAGGGCCAAAAGAGATCGAGACACGGATCAAATGACGGCAAATCAGTCACTCGCTATCGGAAAACACATTTTCTGTCACAGTCGACTAAGCTTCTCTGCAGAATATGATATTTTATTGATCCTCGTCCACACTCTCTCCTTCCTTCTGTCCATCACGCAATAATCCAATGGCTTTCTTCGTCTCTACTCATGCATCCATCCATCAGCTCATGGGACACTTTCTCAGCAGCAGCAGCAGCAGCAGCAGCCTATGGTGCCAGAGCAGGCTTACTACTACAGACAGCTGTCACGTATTTCTAACGATTCCACATGTAATTGCTTGTGACAGGACGTACATTAGTTAAGAGAATTCATGCAGGTGCTTTGAGACCGTCTTTGATGAATGTCCAACTGTCGCATAGATCTCGGCTTCATTCTAACGCTGTCGTATGATGAAAAGGTCAAATAATGAAAATAGCAACCATTGAAAACCTGATATTCTTAAGAGAAATTTCGATGTTCATTGGTGCGCCATGGAAAGTAGGCCCTAGTCTTATTTGCGTAACGAGGGCAATAATTATAAGAATTGGTGCACGATAGTCATCTGATTGGCGCGACAGCTGTACTGACAACATAAATGTTGCACGTTCGAATCCCCGCAAGAACCCAAAGAGGTTTTCCGGATGACTGTTTCACTTGCACCGTTAGCAAACTCCGCTAGAAAAAGAGCAAACTGGCCCACATTGTCTTTTGGAAGTCGTCAACACTTCTTCGCTAGCATAGTTGCGTGGGTGCGAAATGTTATCTCGGATGTAACTTAAGGAAGTATTTTTACTCTTCTTCCTCAGCCTCCTCTTTTTCAAATAATATGAAAATGGAAATTGGATATTCTATGGCAGCTTCCATTTCTAAGAACGTCTATAATTTATAAACACGCGACGTCATTTTTTAAACATCCAGAATCCCTATGAAGAAGATTCATCTTACAGTGTTCCATAAAGAGGATCTTCGTTGCGCCAAGTAGGCCTATGAAGAAGAGAAGAAGTAAAACAAGGAGGACGATGATAATTAAAAGAGAGATTCATTGTCGAGTTTGCGGCCATGCCTACTTGTGAAGAACAGATGCTTCTCTTGATGTTTGGCTGCTGCTGCTGCTGTATAGCAACGTTAATCCTTCTCATCACTCACCGGCGCATCCTGTTTTCATTCCATTCCTTCCGCCTCCACTTGAGAATCCGCCATCCTCTACCATTCCAGATCTTTATGCTCCTCTTTTCATTGCAATTTGTCAGGCTTTTACTTCTCATCCTCATTCACTACAAACTTCCTGTTTGTCCTCCGTCTATTCCTCCACCAATTTGTTTCCCTCAGTCTTCTGCTAATCTGCAATGCACCATCTGCTGTTCCTCCTTCTCATCATCCGCCTCCTATTATTCCGCTTTTCAATTCTCCATTCTGTTTCATCTCTTTTTATGCACCTTCCTTCCTCACCTTTCGCATCAATTTACCTCTAGCCTAGCAAACTGGTCTTTGTGTTCTCCTCTTCCTTTAGACTATTCCTTATCTTCCTCTACATAGATTCACTATACACTGCTTCATATTCACCTCCTTCTGCCCCACATTTCAATCAGCCAAAACAAATGTGCACGTTTTATAATAGCTATGGCCTCATCCTGCTAATTTTCAATGAATTGACCTGGTGAAGTCTTTCACCTCGGCGCTCCGTTTGAATGGATGCCACATTCTTTAAAGTTCCCGTGTACGAAACCGTGATAATCCGTGATTTAGATCAACGAGATAAGTCATCATCGGTATTTGAGACGGAATGCGCAAGCACAGATGCGTATGGAACGTACGCTCTACCGAAGCAGCTAACCGGTCCAGTAAATGCAATACGCGCACGTTCGCTTATTGGAATCGCTGTTTAGACTCATGTCGTAATTGGTTAACCATTTATTTCATGTGGGATAATACATGGGGGGCATTGGGGGCACGTGAAATGAAATTAAGAGCAACTTCAATACACATCGACCGAAAAGCCATCTGCATGACCTTCGACTCTGGACCTGGAACCAAACCTGACTACATACCTGCCACTGAACCACGCGGACATATTTCGGACTGAATGGCTGTGAATCTGATGATTCTCACGATCTAACATTCTGTGCTCTTAAGGAATTCGAGGATTTACGATTACGACGTCTTCGTTCATTACTGGAGAATTCTCGACCGCTTCCTCTACAGTTTTATCATTCCTTTCCTCCACATTCTCTCTTCATCTGCATTCCCCTCCCACTTATCATCCATCATCTTGCTCCTCTCCTTTCTCCACATTCTCCACTCGTCCATCGCAGTCTGATCTTCCTCCTCCTCCTTTAATCTACATTCGTATCCTCCTCCTCCTTCTCTTCCTCTTCCTCCTTAGCCTCATTCTGTATTCTCCGAAGTAATTACAAGCAAATGCTGGTACGCTCAATGTTCCCGTTCTTAATTAGTCTTTTTGAAGTGGACACAACGAACCAACGAGGAAACCATAAAGGAATCCATGACTCTGCCGCTGCCTTACTCGGGGTGCCAGTCAAAACCTGGATTAATGCGGAGGGCGTCGCTAATCATCTTCGATTTATCACAGCGTCGTTAAGCAAAAACTATAGCTAACTTGGTTCAGGAAAATACAAACATAATCACAACGAGGAGACTGAACGGTAGAATTGAACAAACCAATTAATTATTTTTATGGTCTGAAATTAATCAGACTGACAACTGTATTTAGCTTATGGCAGTTAAATGTGGTATAGCATGCGTGATTATATATGCGAACTTCAGGGGCGTCCAACTGCAAGAGAGAATGAATGGCATGTGCAGCATCCAAAGTGGAATCTTCGGGGTGAGGGAGAGACAAAATGTCGAAATTCGCGTGATACGAAAGCTTCTGAGTAGGTGTCTTGAAGGGCGCTATATAAATCCTCAGAATGAATGATACTTGTTGAATTGGTACGTATACTATGCTTGATCTGGCAGTTTTCAAGTGGTTGCCATTGGCGATTTGAGAAACGTCTGGATGGTGATCATCAGCGTGGCAAATGACCGAGAGGGGAAGTTAAGAAGAAGGGTGAATTAAAGGTACTGATTGAGATAGGGTGAAAGAAAAAGAGGGTAACAATTGACTGAGTGGTGGAAGATGTGGAAAAACGAATGAAGGAAAGGTGCCGACAGGCATGGAGAGGCGAAGAAGAGGAGAGGGGTAAATTTCCACTCCTTAAAGTAATTATTTACTTACTAAACCTCATTTAATCACTTTACGCTCGAGATTGAAGACATTCCAAGGCAGTATAGTTTACTAGCTGGGCCAGCGTTGCAATAGCGCACTGCACTGAAATCTGCCACCAGTTACTCTTTGCCATTAACTTAATTAAATTAATCTGATTAATTTAATTAAGTCAATGGCGCTGTCTCGTGTTAAGTAACATTAAAGATTCAGATCGAGGTGATGGCTGGAGGGTCATGACATTTTGTCTCTCCTGCTTACCAGTCTGTGAAAATCCAGTGGAAGAATTTGACCTTTCGGGGCGACCACTATTTGTATTCGTATACCGGAACTGAAGAGATTAAGCTTAAGGCCTTCATTGCTTTCCATTTCAGATGTACTTAATAGGAAACTTAGACTCTCAACGTGTGCTCATTTGAGAATATTGAAAGAGGAAATGTTCGTCTTTGTCAGAAATTATTCTTAACAACAACCTCTAAAAGTTCAAATTATTTTCCACTGGATATTTACAGACTAGTGAGCAGAAGAGACAGAATGTCACGACCCTCTATAGCTTATCACCTCTATCTTAATATTTAATGTTAGGCCTACTTAACACGAGAAAACGCGTAGCATATGACATCCTTTACTTTGGTCATTTATACTTCATATACACAAAACTGGACAATATTATGCTAATTCCAGCTTCTTTCTATTCTGCTAAGTTTAGAAACTAAGCCAAAATGGATATAAAGCGCCAATGTTTGGAAATAGGAGTCTGCAAACTCTGGAGTTTGATGTCACAAGAGGTTAATAATTATGATTCCTATGCAGCTTTACACGGATGCCATTTTCACGTGTAGCACCTCTGCTTCTAACATTACAATAGATTGTGGAGAGGGTATAGAGACTGGAATTATTGGGATAGGTGCCTTTGACACTGTGGCAAATAAATATCAGTCTTCGCAGGAAATAGCAAAGCAATATGAGACAAGGCTATAGACACAGATTTAAATGATTACGACATACAATACGAATATTATATTCTAAAATCTGGAAAGACCAGACACTTGTAAGTGACATATGGGTAACCACTCGCACTTTGAGCATCAGTTGAGCGATGATCAAAGGGAGGCAAATGCTGCAGAGGCATGGAGACAGGGATGGAGTGCAAGAAGAGGAATAGAGATTAGGGTTGCATATGACCACCAGAGGCAGAAATAGAGTGACGGAGACATAGACATGGGGAATTGGGGATAGAGTGGAAGAAAATGTGGGTGGAAAAATGACCAGAGACGGGAATGAGGGTGAAGGAAACGTGGAGATATGGATTAGACGGAGGATGAAGAGAAAGAAGAGGGTAGACCAGATTGAGAAGGATGGTAATAGGACTTGGAGTTAGGGATGGAGTGGAAGAAGAGGAAGTGGGTGACAAATGCCCAAGAGACTGGAAAGAGGGCGAAGAAAAAACGGGGAAGAGAGAGATGGCGCGGAGAAGGAAGAGGCGGAGGAGGGAAAGAGGAAGAGGCGGAGGAGGAGAAGAGGAAGAGGAAGAGGCGGAGGAGGAGAAGAGGAAGAGGAAGAGGCGAAGGAGGAGAAGAGGAAGAGGCGGAGGAGGCGGAGAAGAGGAAGAGGAAGAGGCGGAGGAGGAGAAGAGGAAAAGGAAGAGGAAGAGGCGGAGGTGGAGAAGAAGAAAAGGAAGAGGAAGAGGCGGAGGAGGAGAAGCGGAAGAGGAAGAAGCGGAGGAGGGAAAGAGGAAGAGGAAGAGGAGAGGAAGAGGAAGAGGAAGAGGCGGAGGAGGGAAAGAGGAAGAGGAAGAGGAGGCGGGGGTCGTCCATAATCCTCGTCCGGAGGCATGCCAGACAACGTCGGACAACAGTAAATCTAGCTTTATCTTAATAACAATCGTCAGTTTGTCGACCGAAGACGATCGAAGGGAAGAGGGGACCACCGAAGGGAAGAGGGGGCCACAGTCGTCGTCGTCGCTTTCCTTTCGTCGCGCGTCCTCTGCCGGACAAATCGCCTGAGCCTCGGACCGTCCGAAGATTTATTATCGTAAAGGCAATTTATTGTTTGGCAGACAAGGCGTCGTCCGACAGTAGCACTGCTCAGAAGTAGTCTTATCTCTCTCATCTCTGTCTCTCTCTCTCTCTCTCTCTCTCTCTCTCTAGCTGTCTCACACACTCTCTCTGTCTCTCTGTCTAGCTTTCCCTCTGTCTGTCTGTTTCTATCTTCACCTCCTGTCGTCGTACTTTGATGCATGGTTGTCGCGATAATCGGTCAAATTAATTTCAATTCCGCCATTTTGCTTCCATTGTTTGCTCGACGAATAGGTCGCCATCAGCTAAGCCATGATATAAAGCGCCTCTGGTGGCTAGTAGGTTATCAGGTGGACCTTGCATCCCGGGATTCAATTCTGTTGGTCGACGATTTCAAGTATTTAAACACTCACAATGCATACATACCTACATGCATGCATACACATGCATACATATATACATACATGCATGCACATACATAAATATAGATAGAATCCTTGGAGTATGAAATGATGGAGGGGTTTGTATTGGTGGGTTTTCATGTGGGCTGATGGATGTTTGTCTTCGGAACCCTGTGAAACGAAGCGTCGTAATATGAGATGGAAGAGTTTGTTTTGCTCGAACGGTTGTCTACGAACAAAAGCAGAAGAAGAAAACTGGTTCGGATGATTGGTGATCTGAAGCTCATCAAAAGCAGATGACCAAAATAATCCAACGATCCACTCTATAGAGACTACTAAAGCAGAGTTTTTCAGCGATTGAGAAAGGAACATTTAATTTAGTAGGAAGGCTATAGTAGTTGCACAACTGTCATTCAGATTGAACACCAGGTCAATAATTGCACTGAATCCCACTGGCTGTGGGCTCAGATCCTGACAGAAGCATAGCATCTCATTAAATCTCGTGCAAGGTCTATTATCATCATTGTCGTCATCATCATCATAGTCATCACCTTCATCATCATCATAATTAGCAACAGCACAAATCGCCACTGAGACTCTTCTGGTTTTCTGTGCATCGTTTCGCTAATTGATGATGAAGTAAGATTTTAGTGACATTTAAGATCATTTCGGCAAAAGAGCAGAGAAGACGAACTGGAAACCGTACGCGTCAGTCGTCCAAAACAATCCAAGTTGACAGTTTCTTTTTACGTGTACTATATATATGCATAATTTTATAGAAGCAGCTGCTATATATATATATATATATATATATATATATATATATATATATATATATATATACACGATAGCCACATGTCATATATATAGCATGAGAGTATCGTTTGTGTACTCGTATACGTGTATGGGTTGACTTCTGAGACGTCATTAGCTGGATGGAAAGCAAAGACACAGACATGTTGCCTGACAAACCGACACAAGCATAAGCATACATGCAGATTGCAGACAGACCAATCAGCATTGACCACTGACTGACTGACCGACTGACCGCGGGCAGGACAGAGGCAGAACGACATAGACAGACTGATATAGAAAGCAAAGAGATACAAGCAGACATTGGTAGATATGGACAGATATATATATATATATATATATATATATATATGAACAAAGGTAGGCTATGTGATTAAACAAGTATTGCCAACTACCTAACCAAATAAGGTCTTCTTGATTAGGCCTACATGTACATGCACCGCAGCCTCCGTTCCTCATTACATTCTACCCATTGCTACACTACATACATAATATATATATATATATACATATATATACATATATTATATTCCTAACGAAACTCTAAATTTCGTTGGCTGATGGCATACATAGGCCTACAAGGCTACAACTGTACAACTTTTTCTGTAAATCTTTTTTATGTGTTTATGTCATATATTTCAAAAGAGAGTCTCGTGTTACATACATGTGTCACATATCGTAGAAAAAGGCGTCAAATGAAAGAATGAATGTGAGCCAGTTTGACGAGAAACCACAAGAAACGACAAGACAATGGATGACGGTGACAAGTGATTAAGCGATCTTTAATTCGTATGCAACGGCTAAGAAAGTCTCGTCGCTTTGTTATGTGCAGAGGTGCAAAAACCAAACTTTTTCAAAATGAAAAGTTGGTTTTTGGTTTTTTGGTTTTATTTGGTTTTATTTGGTTTTTGGTATTTTGGTTTTATTTGGTTTTATTTGGTTTTGGTTTTGGTTTTATTTGGTTTTTTTGGTTTTTGGTTTTATTTGGTTTTATTTGGTTTTTGGTTTTTGGTTTATTTAGTTTTATTTGGTTTTTTGGTTTTTTTGTTTTTTTTGGGTTTTATTTAGTTTTTTGGTTTTTTGGTTTTATTTGGTTTTATTTGGTTTTTTGTTTTTTTTGTTTTATTTGGTTTTATTTGGTTTTTGGTTTTTTGGTTTTATTTGGTTTTATTTGGTTTTTTGGTTTTATTTGGTTTTATTTGGTTTTTTGGTTTTTTGTTATGGAGATTTTCCTATTTCGGATCATAAAACTCATAAAAATGGCATAATACCGTTCAAATTAATCAGATGCATATAAATGAAATTAATTAAAACAGTAGAACCGTAGAATGTCATAAAACGAAGTTAACAGAAGACCATAAAACAATTGCCAAGAGACTTGAAGAGTCGACATTTTGGCATTTATAATTTTGAAATTTGTAAAACCAAAAAACGAAAATTTGCAGATTTTGTTGTTGTTTGTTTTAAAAAAAAAAAAACAAGCCCTTAACAGCCCTGGTTATGTGGCACTGTGTCTGTGTGTCGCATCTCTCCATAATATTATATCTCCCTCTATCTGTATCTGTGTGTTTGTGTGTTTCTGCGTCTGTGTGTATGTATGTATGTATGTATGTATGTATGTATGCATGCATGAGCACTTGTTATAGCGCCCCTTCAAGATTTCTACTCAGAGGCGCTCCCGACTACAGCGCGGACACTGAATCGGAGTTTCACGCCAAACCGCATGAGCAATTGCGAGTGAAGGACTTGCCCAGAGTCCATACGCGGCGGCTTGACGTGGATTCGAACCCGCAACCCTCCGGCTGCAAGGCACCGAACATACCCCTACACCACCGCGCCCCATATGTGTTTGTGCTTGTTGTGTGTCGGAGTGTGAGTCTGTCTGCCTATTTATAGCTGTGCGTCTGTCTTATGTATGTCTGTTTGCCCGCGTCTAAAGCAAAATAATATACAATGAGCGTTGAGCCGTTGACGCATCATTAACCAAATGACCCCAGGAAGGCTTTTTCACATTTCTGTCTCTCTGTTCCCATGTATCTCTTTTTGGCTGCCTCTCTCTTTCTGCAAGTTGCTTTCTCTCCTTCTTTCAGACGTCATCAGCTTCTTTTTGTCGTCCATTTTTGTCGATCGATCTATCAGTAATATCTGTAAAAATCCCTCATCGATTTCTCAACAAAACCTCATCGATTTCATTTGTTCGCGATCTTTCCATCTCCCGCAGTTTATTCCTCAGTCTCACAGTTTTTACCAGTTCTCTTTTGTTTCCAGTTTCCCCCTTCAGCACCTTTCTTTCTCTCCCTCTCAGTCACTCCCTTCTCCCCTCTCCTTCACCTGCTAACAATTCTTCCTTCCTTCCTTCACCGTCACTCACTCGAAATTAATTCCCCTCACCTTCCCTCGTCTTCCCTTCCGCAGTCCGTCGTTCCTCCCTGATCGGCTCCCTAATGGGCGCCCACGGCTGCCGGGGCTTTTGTCCTGACCGCAGCAACGACTTTGAGCGGAAATAAGCCGCAGGACGGCGCTGCTAATGGATGTCTTTTCTAGCTAGTCACGACTTCGAAATAACGCGACCTGCGAGAATTTGACACAATATCCGGTCAACAGATGGCGTCTGGTGTTGGAACCGGATGGGCAGCAGGGAACCAGATTCTATTAGTCTGGCTCCAGCTGCCGTTGGATATGTTGGTCTCCGGTGGGCTGGAGAAAAGTGTCAGGGCAAGGTATCATTTGGTCACAGCAGGAAACGAAACAAACACAGACAAGAAACAGACAGAGGCATAGCAAGAGACGCACGAAGAGACAGATTTAGAACGACAGAAAGAGCACAGCGCTCAAGGTGTCATCAAAAAATACGGAGAGAGTATAAAGAACGAAAGAACGCAGGTACACAAAAAGGACAAAACTGAAAGGAAGGAAGGAACGAACGAAGAAGGGGAGAAAGAAGAAAGAAGTCTTATAATCTATTAACTTCTATAGCGCCGTTATTCAATGCACAAATCATCAGTCGATGCTTTGTGCATTAAAAAACGGCGAGTGCAATCTTAGTCGAGATCATATTCCATTGGAAAGCACGATCTAAACCTGATAGGTCTTTAAAAACGGAGAAGGAGAAGCTAAAAGCAGGAAGGAAGCATAGAGCGCTACAAAGGAAGGAAAGAAGAACAGGGAAGGAAGCAATCTATTTAATGAATTAATTGAACTGAAATAGAGTTAGAAGAAGCAAAAGGCTTTTAAGAATGTAAGATCTGATAGGAAAATGGAAAGGAGTGGCAAGAAGACAATAACATTTAAGTATACCTATTATAATATAATATTGTATATAAGTTCGTGCTTTATAAAGTGTTCAGCTATATTTTATTATCACAGAAGAAATAAGAAATATAGATCAAAACATGGCTTCAAGTTCCTCTGTATGGCAGCTTTATTTTCATATAATGCAATGCAAGAACTATCGAATCAAAAGAATATTTCGAATATTTCATTAAGTAGTAGTTTCCATTAAGTTGTAAATCAAAAGGCTGTACACTGAGATAAGCCAAGTGAAGAAAGCCAGAAGCCATTTTATAGACGTTCGATCAACGTAAAATCGTTTAGACAGAAATGGAATTCTTGACAGACCGAAAATATTGGTGTCATTGGTCTAATGAGATATATATTATAGTCCTATATATATACTGTGCTTTTTACAGTATATATATATATCTATATTGATTATCATTACAGTGTATCTTCTCATATCGCGTGATTTGAGTGGAATGCTGCATTCGACACTGTAGATCATGGCCATTTTGTTGTCACGAGTCTATACATTCCTTGGAGTTTCAGGTTTTGCTCTTCTCTGGATATCTTTTTGTCTAACTGGTCGGTCGTTCTCAGCATTATGTTGCAACAAATTCATCTCCTTTGCCTGTCTGTCCTTCAGGCGAATCTCTGGATTCTTCTGTCCTTTCTCAATCTTACCACAGTATAAATAATCATATAATTATTTATACTGGGATCTTACTTTCGCTTATTTCTCAACTTGCACACGTGCACAATATGTAGGCTAATCATAATGATCCAGCACTATGCTGCTGATAGCTTAACTCTAAGCCGCTGCGTCAGATCCTTCGTGTCAAACTGAATTTGATCTCTGCTTGATCTCTATTCGCATTTCGTTCTTTAATCATCTTACAGTAAACTGGATAAGTCAGCGCCATTTATTTTAACAACCTATTAACGTATGCAGTCTTTCTGTTCATGTTCATTCATATATTCTGCTGCTCTTTGCAGGAACCAAAATTACTTAAACTATTGGTTTCATCATTGGTGACTGACCGTGACTCAAATACTATGACATCAGATTTCCATTCGTAGGCTTTGTTCCTAAAATATCTGGGCATTTCTGGCCGCCAACAGTTCCTGATTAAAACAATTTCTTATGGAATTGTTGATTCTCGACTAGACTATGTGAATGCAATTTTGAAGTGTCACATCCCGTATAAAAGAACTCGAAGTTCTAGAAAGCTTTATTGTTATATAGTTGTTACATGTTCTTCAAAATCATAATATGATTTTATGCATTAGATCCTATTCGTCAGATTTTCTAGCTAACTGCTAAACGACGTATTAAGGTCCAAATTGTATGTTTGATCTGTAAAGCCTATACTTCTGTGCACGTGTTTGGAATCATCTACCACAAAACGTCCTTCTTGCCAACTCGATATCATCTTTTAAAATAATTAATTAAGGCACATTATTTTATTAGCCTTCGTCTTGACACCTATTGCGTCTCAGATTAGTTTTTTCTGACGCTGTGCGCCTAAAAGGCTAAGTACCTTAAATAAAATAACTTTAATAAATGAATACTTTATTCTATATATAAATATAAGCCGATGTGCACACCTATATATATCCGAAAGATTTTAAAATATTGTGCTTAGATAATTACTTCTGTTAATCCGCGAACCAGGACAACAAGCTCAGTAAACCCAAACAGCTGTGCTTCGAATGGTGGTTAATTTTCAAAATGCGTTGCCCAATGGTCTCGAGGTCCTGACTTATGTCTTCCACCTGTTGTCCTTCTGTTGTGCTCTAGTGTTCTTTTCGTGTCCCATCTGTTGGATTTTGACCAGACCTCACCAATGGACTGTGGTCGCGGACTTTGTTCCGATCATAACACTATAGAAGTTTCCAGATTAGATTAGATTAGATTAGGCTCTAGGCGGCTATATATGAGTTTTTGCATTAGCCTATCATTTCGGTCTGTGAGCCAAGTAAGGATTAGACTGTAACTGTGATCTGGTCGAAACAGAAGCAACAGAATACGTAGCCTAAGATCCCCATCCGATTTGCAAATATCTGTCCGTCCATCTGTCTTATTTCGTCTTCTCATCTTCTTTCTTTTGTCTTACTCTTGTATCCTTTTTCTATTCAAACTTCCATCCATCCATCAACTGATCCTCGCTGACATCCACTGTATCCATCTCCTCGTATTTGCATGTCTATTGATCAAGTATCCCGCCTTTCCTGGAGCAATCCATCCTTCTCTTCCACTAACCGAGTCAGTCTGTTACTCGTCCAATGAGTTCTTCAGATGGATTGCAATTCAAGTCAGCTGATTGGATCGCATTCCTTCGTCTTTCACACTCCTCTGCTTCCTCCTTCCATCCTCTGCTTCATCCTGAGCCCCTTGTCTCCTCTTCCAGTTTCTCCTCCGCCAAACCTCCTCCTTTTCCTCCTACTACTCCCATTACTCCGCAATTCCATCTGTTGATCTTTGGCTGTTGTAGAGTCTTACCCTTCTTCACTACATGTAATTCATCGTCACATCCACTCTCTCTTCTCTTCATCACTAACGTCATTATCTCTCTCTGTCTCTGTCTCAGTGCCTGTCTGTCTCTCTGTCTCAGTGCCTGTCTGTCTCTCTGTCTGTCTCTGCATCTGTAGGTCCTTCGCCCACAATTTGGAATCTTCTTCGCTCTCCTTCCTGCATCGATTTTCCAATTTCGAAGCGGGCTCCTCAGTTCGCTATCACAGGAAAAAGTATTAACTTACTTAGGTTCTTATTTATTTGCATGCTTCTTTACTTATTACTTATTCATTTACTTATTATTTACTTGCGTGGATAGATAGACATACAGATTAATTGATTGATTTTGTTACTGACTGACTGACTGACTGACTGACTGACTGACTGACTGACTGACTGATAGCTCGATTGAATGATTGATTGGTTGATCGATTGATATCGTGCAATCATTGCAACAAAACGAGCAAGATCTGTTCGAATGGAAACCGCTACATTTGATGATGCGGTTTTTTTAAAATGAGAGTTCATAGTCCAGTTATAGAGTTATCATTATAACATCATTATTCAATGAGGTCATCTGATTATCTTTGTCTGGTCATACCAAAATCAAGAACTGTTCTTGGCAAACGAGCTTTTCAGTTGCTGGATCTACTTTTTGGAACTCTCTTCCTGTGTCTGTATACGCTGTGCTCAGTCGCTTGTGTCATATCGTTCTCGGCTGAAGACTTACCTCTTTGAAATTGCTTATCCACCGTAGGCTGCCTCTCTGTCTCTTACGGACTGATCATCTGGATGTTGACCTGATTACGACTTGGTTTTGGTGTGCCATCGGTTGATGCCTTGTGCATTAGAGACCAGCGCAATAGAAGTTGCTTATAACATTACATTATAGAGTCATGACGCACTTACAGATGAGGCCGTCTTCTCCTTTGGTTTCCTCTGCAGTCGGCAGTAATTTCGAAGTTCGGACAGCCAGCGGAAATACTAAGAAGAGCAAGTTTCGAAATAGAATCCCCACCGGAAACGACGTCATCTTCAGTTGCCAGACGACTGCAATGACGTCAGAACAAGCACTCATTCATTCGTAGGCTATATATCATCACTCGACCGATTTCTGACAATAACTGTTCAGTGGCGATATTTCCCATGAGCATTTGCCAAACGACTCGCAGTAATTGGAGTATTGGTTCTGAAATTCCAATGGGAGCTATTCTCATCAGCAAATTCTAACGATCGCTTGTGTCTCAGATCGAATACACTCCACCTCCTCCTCCACCATGTTTCTTCACTGAAATCCATCGACACTTGGTCCCTCAATAGACGGCGCTGCTGTGTTTGGAAAGCGATACAAAAAAAGATCAGTTGAATAAGTGAGTTTGAACCGAGGTAATTCGTAGTCCTCTCGCTCTGTTATTACGACCGAAGTGCATACATGTAGACTATGTTGTTGACCGACTCTGACAATTTATAGTTGTCTTCGTCACCAGCGTTCACCGTAATCCTCCGAAGAGCGGCCACTCGACGTGCGGCCGTACGTGCCGAGTTTATGCGCATGCGCTATAGTCTGTTTGCATGTGCGTGCGTGCGTGTGAGGAGGACGTTTATCATCCGGGTATAACTGATGTCGAAGCTGTCTCGATGTGATGCTGGTTTCAGCGTTACGATTATTTTCGTGTTGCTACCAGCAATTGTCCGTTTCTCTTTAGCTTTCTATCGGTTGTATACTACTTCTCTACTTGTGCTTTAATGTTGTTGCTTCCTCGTTAATTTTCCAGTGGTTGTCGAAGTTCTCTTCATGCTGATGTTGCTGTTGTTTCTTTCTCTTTAGACATCCAAGTGGTTGTCTCCCGTTGCTCTTCTGCATGTTGTGCTGTGATTGCTTCCTCATTATTCCTCCTGGCTGTTGTTCCATTCCTCTTCCCTTTACAACGTCCTCCTCCTCTTTAGTCCTTCCAAAGGTTGTCCCGTTCCTCTTTCTATTCTACTGCTGCTGTTGTCAACAATGTTTATTCCTTTCAGCGTTTTGTCCAATTTGTCTGTTAATTGGTATCTTGACTGATGACGATGCTGGGCCTTTCGTTGGCTACAGCTTCAGTGAACAGTGTCCGTTGATTGAAGGATGTTGCCTTTTCCACCGAACTAAAGGCGGAGGCAGAAGGAGACGCAGTGTCATCGACAGAAACAAAGGCACAGACATAGACAGAGACAGCTGACAGAGACAGGGTTGGAGGAGACAGACAGACAGACAGACAGACAGACAGACAGACAGACAGACAGACAGACAGACAGGGAGGCAAAATAGAAAGAGGCAAAGAGAGCGAGAGAGAGAGAGAGACAGAGAGAGAGAGAGAGAGAGAGAGAGAGAGAGAGAGAGAGAGAGAGAGAGAGAGAGAGAGAGAGAGAGAGAGAGAGAGAGGTCAGACACAGAGGAGACATAATAATACACAGTATTACACAGGGAGCAACAGAGAGAGAGAGAGAGAGACACACACACACAGAAGGAATCTAACAAAATGAAGACAGAAACAGGGACAAACGCTTACAGAGGCAATGACGGATACAGTCAAAGAGACGAAGAAGGCGATGACGACTGAGAGAAAGAGATGCAACTAGAAACAGAGACAGAAACAACGAAAGAGACGAAGACACAGATACAGCACAAACAGCAGATGAAAAGATAAGAGAGACAGCGACCTAAACAGGCGACGTTCCTCATCGATGCGGTCGATAGGAGCAGCGACCATGCAGCCCCACTCCCTCTACCACCATCTCCCCCTCTACCACCATCTTCCATCCATCTTCGCCTTTTCAATTGAAACCCTCCGCCCCATTCCACCCTTTCTCCCTTCCACTCCTCGCCCCATCGTCAAAGGCGCCTCCAACAGCGATCTGTCGATTCGCCCCATCAGCATGTAGTCAACGAACCATCAGAGATAGAGAGAGAGACGAGAAGAGGCTGATGTATGGGGGCATCACACGCTGCGCAATGACGCAGAAGCAGCCCACAAACATTAAGGATATCATACGCCGTCTGAACCAGAACAAGGAACTGGCCTATCGCATATTCGACACACCACACCGATGGAGAATTAAGGATATCGCACACTGCACGCAGGCATTAAAACTGTTTAATCCCCTTAAGCTGCGTATATTGAGAATTTGCGATAACATCCACGGCATTGCTTAGA
Source organism: Aporrectodea caliginosa (assembly GCA_020284085.1). NCBI lineage: Eukaryota > Metazoa > Annelida > Clitellata > Crassiclitellata > Lumbricidae > Aporrectodea > Aporrectodea caliginosa. Next base: position 781,137 of record JACEVL010000084.1, read on the forward strand.
AAGTAGGCCTAAGGATGCCACTCAGTCTGCACATTATATTGAATAAGGATATCATAAAGTCACGTTCACATCGGTAGCAAATTCGCTACTTCAACCTAAACATATAGACCACAGATGACAACTGATGTAGGCTCAATTTTCTAAATGTAGACCAAACTTAAAAATTTAGAGCCCAGTGCAAGAACAAATCACGTAGGAAGCTCCACGCGTAGGCTACTGAAAATGCGCTATATCAAGTATCTTCGTACATCCATACATACATTTAGAACTCATTCATTCATTCATTCATGAGATTTATATAGCGCCCCTTCAAGAAATCTACTCAGGAGCGCTTCCAGCCCAACTACGGCTAAAGAAAAAAGACTTCAGTGCCAAAGACTCCTATTAGTCTAGGAGGCTTCACAACCTCACAGGTATCTAACATGCGTTTAATTGTCTTCATACATATACGCAAACACAAAGCAAATCTCGAAGTTCTGGAGACGAGACAAGAGCATAGACTTTTAGCTCACTTCAAGATTCAGAATTACACCAAGATAGTTGAAGATACACATTCTTGGAGTTACATTTAATAACTAACAGTCAGAGCTTAGACAATTTTTCCTATCTCTTACCTGTTACAAGTTGCGACATGTCAGCTTGGTGTTGTGAATAAAGGAAATTGATTGATTGATTGATTGATCGATTGATTGATTGATTGACGTAAAGTACGTCACCAAAATTTGTGACGTAGAAGCCAAAATGGTTGGCTGATGTTTGGCTTCTGTGTGACAGAGTCATTCGCTTGTGTCACATTCGTTTCCTATTCAAACCTTTCCTTATAAACTTTTGTCTTCATCATGACTTTTGGTGGTCTTTAGATGGCGCTTTTTCTCGAAGTTAGTAGGCCTATTAGTCTATGTGTTTGACCGCTTTAGCCACAGCGTCGCTTTCGCTCTTCATCCCTCTAGGCCTACTTATGACTTTTTTGGATGCTGTTAAGATTGCATTATTTTTTATCGATGTTCAGTACATCCGTGTCACCATGATTTGGACGGCGTTTCTCCTCTTCTCATTTCTTCCCTTCTTAGTCGTTCAAATTATTCGAAGACGAGCAGAACAAAAGACGACTGGACGCCAGAGGGACATTGACTGCACATGAAACAGGATGCTAGACAGGAAGCAGCAGCAGCAGCAGAAGAGGCAGAAGAGGATGGAGTTTTTTCATCCATACATTCAATTCATTACCGTCATTGCTGCTCATATTCTCCTGGATTATGATGTCCTCGTGTCTGTCCCTCTGCTTGTCCGTTTCCATTCGTCTCGGTGACTCTGGTCGTATGCTCTCAGCCATAAAAGCATAATAACAATAATAATCATGATAATAACAAGAGCGGATGAAGGCGCTCAGCGACGACGACAGACTTGTTTCTTGTTCTTGATCATTTGGCGACGCGTGGCGCCATCTGTCGGCCGTCGTCTCTGATGAAGATGCATTTGTCGTCTGCTCAGAGGCAGAGACAGAGACATGCAGGTGCACGTCATTAAACGCAATACCTGACGTCTGCTCGACAGAAGGGTCATCTGCGCCTCCAGCTCTGCCCAACCACCACCAACACCACCAACACCACCACCAACACCACCACCACCACCAACACCACCACCAACACCACCACCAACACCAACACCACCACCACCAACACCACCACCACCACCACCAACACCACCACCACCACCAACACCACCAACACCACCACCAACACCACCACCATCACCACCAACACCCTTTCCACCACCACCACCACTACCATCACCATCACCAGTTTCACCACCAACACCAACTCCCTCTCCACCTGCTTCCCAATTCGTCCTCTCAATTCCTACAAGGAATGTCTGGTAACGACAGACTTCAGTGCAGTGAGACCAATTGAATGCGTGTCAACTAGACAAATGTTATCCAATAATGCCCAGTCAGAAGTGTGGCCTGCAGCCTGAAGCCACACTGGCTTTCTACATTTCCAGTTGGCGCAGTTAATGTATACCTCACTGTGAGAAAAATTATGATCGAGAGTTCTGTTGGTTGGACTATAGTGTCTGATGCAATCATTCATTCTCCCAATTGAGAAATTGAATGAAATGAATGAATGAAGTAAATGGAGAAAAGAAAAGACGAAATGTCCGGTTGGAGGCACCGACGATCAATGGCGAACTCTGACAATGATGCTTCGTGGCAGACGATAAGTGAAGTGTAACGATCAACCTTCTGATCAGTAGCCAGAGAGTCATTTCATCCATGCACTCTCAATAGAAGCAGTTTCTGCTTACAATGGCAATTAATGGGCTATGTGAACCAGTACGCCCTTAGTCAATTAATGTGCACTGTGAACCAGAACGCCCTTAGTCAATTAATGTGCTAAGTGAACCAGAACGCCCTTTTAGTCATTCACTCAATCATTTAGAACATTAATATAGCGCCTATTCAAGATGTCTGTTCAATATTGTTCCCAAACCCCACCCGTGGCGAACAAGAAGAGTTTAAAGTCCTGATAAAAAAAGCGCATGCAGCTTTCCATCCAAAATAAGTCGATATATACGAAGGCCATTACAGATGACTCAACCAGATTTATAGCTGAGATATCTTTCAATGCATTAATGGCACGTGCTCTATCAACTCCAGCCTAAGGAATCTTGATTTCATGGTTTCAAGGAATTGAACGGCATTGTCTTCTATTTAGCGTCTGTATAGCCAATCGATAGAAATATGGCGATCCAGAATAGGACGTAGTTTTGACAGTTATATTCGATTATAAAAATTATAGAGGTCTAGGATGCGATCGTCGGTGGCGTATTTAGATGGTCAGAGACAGAGGCCAGTGCTGCGATGGGATAGCACCTTATAGAGTCCAAAGTCGACTCTACATGTATATAACTCCATGTAATATAATCAGGCCTGGATTAACCACGGGTCCACTGGGTCCACAGACCCAGGCCTACTAAAAATGTCACAAATAAGGGGCCTACCGTTAGCATTCTACCTTAAAATTTTTATACAGTTTAATACTGTCCTTAACTATTATTTTAGTTTTCAAGTGTTACATCGTTGACAAGTGACAACAAGAGTATGTTTAAACAAGCTAGTTTTACTGCATACAAACAACGACAGTCACTTGCAACTCGACAGCCAAGACAATTATGAGATTTGTGACCCTTAGCTCCGTTAGGCTGTTAGGGTTCCCATGACAGTTTACTTTGCAGAGGCTGCTGATAGCTTCTTCCGTCCATCACCATCGGCCTCTCCAAATGTTGAAAATAATTATGTAGGAATATAATTTGCTATTTATTCAGGATTTCCGAATGTTTGCATTGCTCTGGGTATATATCTTACACTTCCTGTGTCTAACTGCCGCGATGAAAGATCACTTAGCCAACTAAGCTTCTTCCGCCCATTTCCAAATGTTGAAAAAAATTATGAAGGAATAGGCCTACAGCTTCCTTTCAGGATTTCCGAATGTTTGCACTGCTCTGGGTATATCTTACACTTCCTGTGTCTAGCTGCAGCGGTGAAAGATCACTTAGTCACCTAAAGCGCATCGAAAATGAAATGCTTTAAGGTCAACGATGGGACAAGATAGGCTGACAAATTTAACACTTATGAACATTGAGTGTAGAATTGTACGGCTAGATTTTTCAGGATATTGTTGACGGTTTTGCTATTACGAAAGCATGTCGTAAGCAGTTTTAAATTCACAAATAGGTCTATCTGTTCTGTAATTTAAATTTCGTCAACACTTTTTGGTTAAACATATATTTGGGGCCTACTATACAATTTTTGAACCAGGCCTACAAAGTGTTAACCCGGCCCTGAATATAATCCATGTAATTCAGCAACGAATTGAGTTGCATGGAGGTCGTAAGGTGGATAGGAAATTAGGAATTTTATATACGAAAACGAACTCCTATTGTATGTGTCTGTATACACTTAGGCCTATAGTATATAGCTTTTTCTAACCTTACGAAGACGCTTAAATGCTGCAAATAAATACTTTAAAATAAAATGGATCTATCCTGAGACCGAGAATATTTCTTAAGCCTTTAAAGGCGGTAAAGTTCTCCCATACCACCGCGGAATACGCCACTGGACATTAGCCTTTGGAAGGGCCGAGGATAGTGCTGGAAAGAAGCAGAGAGATCGATTAGGAGCTGAGATGCCGCAACCAATCGACAGATTGAATGAATATCGAAGCCACATTGCCTTCCAGACGAAGCCATGCATGGTACAGTAGGCGCAAGATTGGTAGCAACCGAAGTGGAAAACAAGGGGAAGAGACCAGTTTTCGATATTATTAAATCAACTGGAAAACCGCGAGAGGATTTATGGATCGACTTATGTGGAACGATGGGGTCGGAAAGGGACGATACCATTAAAAGAGAATTTCACTAAAGAAAATTGGTGCGTTGAAAGACGCCATTTGTAAACTGGCCTAAAGTCTACGGGAAAAACAGAGAATACAACATTTATATAGCGCCATGATACGATAGAGAAGAAACAAACGAAGTCGAAAAGTCACATCGCCTACTTCGAGGGAATTACTGTACTATCTTAGGCCCCCTCTTAGCGGGACTCGTCCCTTTGGGGTGCCTATTTGCTCCCACTCCACTCTACTCGTGCTAGCTCTTTGTAACTTATCTTGACTTGTGTTTAACTGGTTTTACTTTTCGTTGATCATTTTACTTCCTCATTTCTCATACATGTTGTACCTTTTTACTTTGTTAGAGCTGTGTTTAATCATTATGTTTGTTATGTTTTCTCTTATTGTTGTTGGGAACAATAAATTGAATTGAATTGAATTGAATTGAATTGAATTCTTTTATGAAGATTTTGCTTGGAGGAAAAATTGTCTGCAAGAAAGTCACAGAAAATACCAGGAACTACGCTGTTGGGCTGGATGATGGATAAGGGAATTAGATGTGGATATAGAGAATTTAAAGAAATGGAAGAAGAAAAAGAAGATGACGAAGAAGCAGGAGGAGGAGGAGGAGGAGGAGAGAGAGAGAGAGAGAGAGAGAGAGAGAGAGAGAGAGAGAGAGAGAAGCAGAGGAGAAGAAGAAGAAGAAAAAAGAAGGAGGATGAATAAGAATGGGAACAGCAACAGAGACAACGAAGTCTTATTAAGTCTCATTAAGTCTCATTAGGCCTTATTGAGTATACGGAGTAGCAATAAAACGAGCGCCATTTGCTTTGCACAAAGAAACATCCAGAGAACGATCAAAAGTGATGCTTCTATGTCGGCTGCAACCGAAGCCATTGACGAGAAGCAGCTTTTAAGACGAAAAAAGCACTGCGCCAGTGTATGCTTATATGTATGCATGCATGATTGTATGTGTGTAACGTATGTATATGTAAGTGTGTATACATCTATATGTGTGTATGCATATAATTATTATGCATGTATATATGTATGTATATAGGCATATATATATATATATATATATGTATGTATGTGTGTAACGTAAATATGTATTGTATTGTATTGTATTTGAACACTTGTTATAGCGCCCCTACCAGATTCCTATTCAGAGGCGCTCAGATGATGTGAGTGTGTATACAGTTATACATTTGTATATATATGTATGTATATCTATGTGTGTATGTATGTGTGTAGCCTATGTCTGTATGCTGGTATGCACATAACGACGTTAATCTATACAACTCCATTTAAAGACTCCAAAAAGACACACATCACTGTCGCTAGCGAATGTGTATTCATTCTTGTTAAATGGTTTTTGAAATAAACAAGAACTTTGCAGCTGTAAAAAACGAATTGCTAGGTTACAGTATGCATTGAATATGTCGCATATTAGATTTTGCGTAGATTAGCTATCTGGAGTAAAAAAACATTCTGCACATCTTATGCAACTGCATCTCAGTCACGTGTCATGCACATGTGAAACAACTTGGACTCTCTTCGCATTTGGCACTCTTGTTATAGGCCTACTGAGATAACAAAGCAAAAAATACAGACCAGCGGTCATCATGTTTTGTGTTTGGGTTGAGACAAATGGAAAATCCCACGTATTGAATGAATCTGGATAATTTTTCTTAAAGTTTTAAACGGAAGCCTGAGAAATGATTGATAAGGGCCTATGGGAGGGGTTGTGGTGGTGGCTATTCCTATATTTCCATGGAAATAAACCCACTGGAAAGTACGGATTACCCACACAAGAACAGGTGAGACAAAGAAACGGACACTGCGAAATCTGTGCTGCATTCTATAATGAAAGCAAGCTTAAGAACGGATTAGGGATGGGCCGATTATCCGTTCGGTATTGGGTTCGGGCCGGATTTTGCACTATCCGGTATTATTCGGAATCGACGATACCAGGCCTTAAAATCCGAATAACAAAAAAGTAATATTTTGACCAAATATTACTTTTGTTATTTGTCGGATTTCTGCTTTCATTAATAAAGGAATAGTAACCAGTTTTGGAGATCTCCTTCGGTAATCTTTAATCTTTACTAATCATCATTGAAAATCTGTTTAAATAATAAAATTGTTACTCGACGCGTCAAAAAATGGAGGAAAGTCATGCTTATTTCTTATTCATTCATTAATTCATTCAGAGCATTTATATAGCGCCTCTTCAAGAAGCTACTCAGAAGCGCTCCCGGCCCAGCCACGACTAAAGAAAAAAGACTTGAGGGACTTGTAGAACCCTGCTGGTTGGTTCACAAGTAAAGAGCGGAGCTTAAGCGGGAGGTCATTCCAGGTGGAAGCTCCCACAACCGAAAAAGCACGGCGCTGCTTAATAGCCAAGCGTGCCCGTGGAACTAGGAGCTCACCCCTCGTCGTAGAACGAAGTGCCAGACGCGCTGCAACGTCGGGCACTGGGCGGCAAAGATCACGCAAGTAAGATGGAGCACAGCCAAGAACGCAGCGAGAAACCACAGCAGCAGTGCGATATGAGATCCGCTGAGAGCAGAGGTGCAAAAACCAAACTTTTTTCAAAATGAAAAGTTGGTTTTTGGTTTTTTGGTTTTATTTTGGTTTTTGGTTTTGGTTTTTGTTTTGGAGATTTTCATATTTCGGATCATAAAACTCATAAAATGGCATAATACCGCTCAAATTAATCAGATGCATATAAATGAAATTAATTAGAACAGTAGACCTGCAGAATGTCATAAAACGAAGTTAACAAAGACCATACAACAATTGCCAAGAGACTTGAAGAGGCGACATTTTTGGCATTTATAATTTTGAAATTTGTAAAAACCAAAAACCAAAATTTGGAGATTTTTGTTTTTTTTAAAAAAAACCAAAACCAAAAACCAAAAAACCACGCCTTTAACAGCCCTGGCTGAGAGATAGGCAGCCAGTGCAACACATCACGTATGTATGCAGAGACAGGAGAGAAAACTTATGCCACGTGCCCGCGGTTTCAAACTTAACGTTAATTTCTTTTACAGTAAATAGTTCAGGGCATAAACTCTCGTTGGAATTACATCTCGCGAGAATATACCAGATTTTGTTTTCATTTATGTTTTATTAGCTAATCGTAATTAGTAAAACTTTTGAAAAGCTAAAAAACCGTGTCGCAATCAACAAGATATAACAATTGGGATTACTTCGAGATTAATGCTGTTAGTGAGACGAAAGCGAACGGTTTGATTTGCAAAGAGAAATTGAAAAGGGGAGGAAATGATACGCGTTCCTTTTCTTGTTCTTTAGGTAGGCTATTATCAGGGGTGCAAAAAACCAAACTTTTTTCAAAATGAAAAGTTGGTTTTGGTTTTTTGGTTTTATTTGGTTTTGTTTTTTGGTTTTTTGTTTTGCGATTTTCCTATTTCGGATCATAAACTCATAAAAATGGCATAATACCATTCAAATTAATCAGATGCATATAAATGAAATTAACTAGAACAGTAGAATGTCATAAAACGAAGTTAACAGAGACCATACAACAATTGCCAAGAGACTTGAAGAGACGACATTTTTGGCATTTATAATTTTGAAATTTGTAAAAAACCAAAAAACCAAAATTTGCAGATTTTTGGTTTTTTTAAAAAACCAAAAAAACCAAAAACCAAAAAACCAAGCCTTTAACAGCCCTGGCTATTATACAAAATACAATACGTTACATTTCCTTGGTTTGGTATTTTGGCTTATCTTTAATTATATATATATAATACTTATTTCAAGTTATTTGCATATAGTCTATAGCCTATATATGCAAAAAAAATAAAATAATGAATATTGCCAATTAGGCCTATCCGGATCGGAATCGGCCAAATAGGCAGGCCAACTATCCGGAATCGGAAATCGGCAAAAAATGCCAATCGGCTCATCCCTAGAACGGATCCATTTGCTTAATGAGCGAAACTGAAGCAAATTTAGATGAGAATGGTCGATTGCTTTAGGCCTAGATGACGATCGGTCGGCAACACAAGGAACTCGAGCTGTGTTGAGGCGAGGCATGTCAGGACGTGACAAGATCGAGTCATGTGCGTACAAGGCAATAAGAGTAAGACTATCCTTGAAAATGGATGGATTGGATGCATGGATGCATGGATGCATGGATGCATGGATGCATGGATGGATGGATGGATGGATGTATGAATGGATGGACGGACGAACGAACGAACGAACGAACGAACGGACGGATGCACGGACAGACGGATGGAAAAATGGATGTACGGCTTCAAGTCTTCTTGATAACCATTACGTTTATCCAGCAAACCATAGATTTTGTTGTTTCTTGCGGAGCTACATTCTGTAGTAGGCTATATATATCCTGTCGTCTATAATTTGCTGCATGATGCATCCTCTGCCTCCTTAGCGCTATAACTATTGATTAAGCTGACTTTCTGTCCTTGTTTCTTTCGACTCTTTCTTTATTAGGTGTCTTTTCTGTCGCTGCTGAGTCTCTGTCCACTATTTCTCTTTAAGTAGTCTCTCTGTGTTCTGCTTCTTTTCGCCACAATGGCTCCGACGTGTCTTTGTTTTGTCTGCCATGGCTGTGGGCAGCAGCTGCGTAGGAGGAGGACGAGCAGTCGCTCTTCCTATCATGTCTATCATCCAGTTTCCGAGTGACGGAATGATCCGCTGTTTCCGCCGGAAAGAGCGTCCGGGTCCAACCGTCAGCCGTCGACCGAAGTGCTTCTTAAACACGATTCGTCTTGTTCAAACATATTTCCCCCCCCCCCAGCCCTTCTTCTTCTTCTTCGTCAGACGCCAAAGAACTAAGGCATGACCAAGTGTCTGAACAAACAAGCGACGACTCAGATAGGAGGTTGCCGAAAGGAAGGAAAACAGCCGCAGATGGAGAAGACGACGATGCAGCTGTTGGATCCTTCGGACTGCCTCCTCCTCCTCCTCCTCCCTCGGGGGGCAGTCACATCACGGTGTCTTAAAAGCCCTGGGTTGCAGATGGCGATCTGATGGGCAAACAGATCGACGTTCATTATCACAAGTGACACGGCTGACGCACACCGTCTCCTTATCTCCTCTTCTGCCTCTTCTTCTTCTTCTCCTTAGCCGTCTTAATATACGACCACTTCTCCAACCATTTCCATATTGCCGCTTAGAGCGTTGACGGACCGTTTAGACGGAACAGATCTCAACGCAGAATTTGATAAAAGCGACACAATAAATGCAGTATCTGTAGGCTAAGCACTCAAGATTGACGTCAACGAGGATAAGCTCTGAACAGAAAAATCGAACAGTTACGTCAATTTCGTTTTCATGGGTGTGATCGTTCCGAGAAAACTCTCACAAGGAAGAAAAATGCGAAACTTAGTTTGATATTTCTCAGGATTGAGCTGGTTTGCTGAATAAATATGTAGGCCTATGTGACAACTGGACTCTTCTATCAGAAATAGTAGGCCTAAGAAAGTTATAATCTTCTAGGTCACTTTGCGGCTACTTTGGAGAAATTGCGAATAGTAGTAGCAGCAGCAGTAGTAGGCCTAGTAGTTATAAAATAATAATAATAATAATAATAATAATAATAATAATAATAATAATAATAATAATAATAATAATAATAATAATAATAATAATAATAATAATAATAATAATAATAATAATAATAATAATAATAATAATAATAATAATAATAATAATAATAATAATAATAATAATAATAATAATATCTCAGCAGCGACAGGCGACCAGCGTGAGACTAGTCATCTTCTACAACGCTTATCAGTCACCCTACAAATTGGAAACTCTCTATCTGTTTTAGGCACCACAGATTGCAACAACAGTAGCTCAGGACTGATCGAAGGCTTATAAAAATATTGAAAACAGTTACTTTTAATCAGTCTGTACATAAGTTTGTTGGCTTAATGAAGAAATAAATTTGTTTTTATAATAATAATAATAATAATAATAATAATAATAATAATAATAATAATAATAATAATAACAATAACAATAACAATAACAATAACAATAATAATAATAATAATAATAATAATAATAATAATAATAATAATAATAATAATAATAATAATAATAATAATAATTTCCGCAAAGGCCCGGAAGACCTCTTAAATATCAATCTGACGGATACGCAATGGATGCAATCCACCCTCCCCATTGGTATGGGCGGACTGGGTATACGTAGGGTGTCATCGCTGGCGCTCCCCGCCTTTCTGGCATCTGCCGCGGGCACCCTCGTTTTACAGTCAGATATCCTCAGACAGCTGGAGGGCAACTCGGACCCACACGTGAGAGAGCTGGAGGCGAATTGGCGAGAAGACTCGGGGTTGGACATAACAGAGACCTTCCCAGGTCACCTCCAATCCAAGTGGGACAAACCACTTCTTCAATGGTCTTCTTCAGAGCTGTTCACCACACTAACAGAAAAATTCGACCAAGCCAGATGGAGGGCTGTCACTACCGAACATGCTGGTGACTGGCTTTACACACTACCGATCACGTCCTGTGGCCTGAGACTGAGCGACGAGGCGGGCAGGGTGGCGGTTGGACTGCTGTTGGGAGCTAACATATGCGAGCCTCACACGTGCGCTTGCGGTGCAGCAGTCACCGCTAGCGGCGAGCATGGTTTGTCCTGCTCTCTGGGCTTTGGCCGAGTGGCACGCCACGGGGCCATCAACGACCTGGTGTACCGTGCTTTATCGAAAGCTGGGTTCCCAACAATCAAAGAACCGCAGGGGTTGTTCCGATCCGACGGAAAAAGACCGGATGGGATCACCCTCATCCCTTGGAAAGCCGGCAGAAGTCTGGTGTGGGACGCCACGGTTATAGACACTCTGGCACCGTCGTACCTTACGGCATCAGCAGCCAGAGCGGGGGCAGCGGCGAGTCTGGCAGAGGACAGGAAGACACAGAAATATCACGCCTGTCAAGAAACACACGTGTTCATACCGCTAGCCCTGGAAACGCTAGGTCCCATCAATACCGCTGGCCTCAATTTTATTTCTGACCTGGGTCGCCACCTCACGCTAACTACGGGTGAACCGAGAGAGACCAGCTACATTTTTCAGAGGATCTCGGTCACAGTACAACGCTTCAACGCCGTAGCATTTAGTGGCACATTTAACAAACCCACGCCCGACATGGATGAGGAGTAGCCGTTCCAGACACATTGCTTTTATAATTTATAAGTCCCTGGGGGAATGAAGTACCTCAGGGCACAAAAAAAAAATAATAATAATAATAATAATAATCACAGTGATGGGCCGTCATCTGACAAAGGCGACGGACGACGTCAGAGAGACGACCTTCCTCTTCCAAAGACTGTCGTTGACAATTCAGCGCTTTAACGCTGTGGCCTTCACCGGTTCTTTTGTTGACCCTATGCCCGAGATGGAAGAGGGATAGCCCTTCCAGTTACACTAGTTTTTGATATAATAATAGTAATATTAATAATAATAATAGTAATAAAAACAGTTAGGCTACTTTTAATCAGTCTGTACATAAGTTTGTTGGCTTTATGAAGAAATAAACTTGTTATAATAATAATAATAATAATAATAATAATAATAATTAAAAAAATAATAAATCTTTTACGGCAATTTTGTATACTTTGCATATTTCACCAGCGAGAGTTTAGCGCCTTGACGGTGAAACATCGATGGTTGGAACCTTTGCAATTGTACGTTAATTATATTTCGTCGGTCACAAATGAAACCCTACCATGCGAATTGATCCCAAATAACCATACCGCGTGCAGTTTGTCTTTTTATTTCCGTCGTACGGTTAAATCGCACCGTAGACAGAAGCCAGACGACGTCATGCCAAAGATGGCGCCACCGCGAGAAGAGACAAAGAGACGATGACAGCGATGACGCAATCGGAGGAGGAGGAGGATGAGGAGAGGAGGAGGAGGAAGTGGAGGAGGAGGAGGAGGAGGAAGTGGAGGAGGAGGAGGAGAGGAGGATGAGGAGGAGGAGAGGAGGAGGAGAGGAGGAGAGGAGGAGGAGGAGGAGGAGGAGGAGGAGGAGGTAAGAGACTCCCGACGGACGACGACGTGATGAATTTCAAAGCAATGATTCGCAGACGCAAGAGATTCTTTCTCTTCATTTAGGCTTTTAGGATTATATTTATCCAGTGCAGTAGACACCAGTTGAACAGTCTTTACCAGACGAACAAAGAAGACGAACAGAGACGACCGGAAGCCGTTAAAAATAAGGAATTAATTGTAAGGAAATTATTGTGATAATATATATAATAATATATAATAATGACTATATAATAATACTATATATAATGAAATTGTAAGGAAATTATAATGCTTATCCTATGCAGCACTGAATCGTACTAACAGGGACGTAACTAGCATTGGGGTTTGGGCTTACGCTCTCCAAACGAAGCTGAAGCCCCCAAAATAAATCAGCCGTCGGATGCCTACGACCAAAAATTCGTATGAACACTGTAGGCCTATTCATGTTTCCATGGTCAAGGCTTAAGCCCCCAAGCAAAAAGTCCAATATTACGTCACTGCCTACTAAAACCAGTAGGCCTATATATATGTTCATAAATTAGTCTTGAAGTGGCGCTTTATAATGTCTGATTACAATTACAAGTTAAAGTGTGGCTTGGCCGATGTTACTCTACTACCTGCATGCTGCATATATCGCTTATCGTTGGAAGCAACAAGCTGTATCAGGCCTATGCCACAAGAACGGTTAGCACTGTTCAAACTAAATTCTATCGACGTTAGCGACCTTTGTTGTCATCAGATGTCGTTAAACTATGGATCCAATCTAATCCACCTCTTCGCTTGGACTCTAGCATCAGATACAGTACCAAGTTATAAAATTTGGGAGCCCTAAACTTAGGCTATTGGTCTAAACCGACTATAGTATACTGAGGTCCATCTGCATGGTCTGTCGTCATTAAGCGTCTATTATACAGTAGAAGGCCTACTGAACGGTGAGGGAGGGTTTTAAACCAAAGGACTCTATTGTTAAATTGAATTACCAAGGTGAATCGTTAGGCCTAAATAGGTCTATTAGAAATAAACTGAAGCATTTGAAACAACTTAAATATGAACTCAGAGATGATGATTACAAAGTTCTCAACTAATGACAGAGATTCCATATTGAAGGATATATAGACTGAAGACAAGAGTAAATGATCGACAAATATTGCTTCTCGCTCATGAGAATAAATATGAAAGACGAGATTTGTAAAAGATATTCAATCACTTAGGCCAATACTTTTATAGGATAACCTAATAAGTTTCATATACCTTAATAAGCACTTTCCAAACATCCTATGATATTAGGCTTAATACTAAAACAAATCAACTTAGCTCGAAGAAGATTATAATTACTCCCAATTTATCGACACATAGGAAATCAAGATAACCATATTGCGTTATTGACAGACAATAGAATAATTAACTTTGACTGTCCCATTAACACCTGGACACTTATTCAAGACTTCTTTTCGTTAGTTTTGCATTCGGGAATTGATAGGCTTTCTAATATCAATCCTTTTCCCATACATTTTGATTCCTGTAGGCATATTATTCAAATAAACATTTTATACAGGAATACTACATTATAGTCTTGTGGCCGTTCCGCAACATCTTGGCATTTAGTATTTTATGGCAATTTTATCTGACTACAAGACCAGTCCGCTTTGGATACTGGATAGGCGTGTTGAAGGAAGTGAGGTCGACTCGAGATCAAAATGACACGAAGGTCGGAAACTAGCGAACATTTGGGAAGAGTTTAGAAAGTTTTAACAGCTGTATTGTTTATTGATTCTATGTTAGTAGCCTATCCAAGTATAGTACTGTAGTCGGATCCATTTGTGGCGATTCTGTCTTAAAGAATTTGTAAACGAACTCCTCACCAGGGAACGGCGTTCCGGTTCTTTCGTCTGGAACATTTCGTTACATTATTTGTCATCCATTATTTAGCTAGATTAATATAGCGCCTGAAGCTGGCGTTCCGGTTCCTTTTTGTTAAGAACGGGATCACTGCTCCACACAATCGCGTGAGCTCGCTGTCTGTATCTTACTATCTATGGCGCTAGATCATTTATTCAGTAGACGTCATGCCAAACACCGAATGCATGTTACATCTTTCGTCGGTCAACATCGCCGCAGTCGGAAAGTCGTCGCAGTTGTCGGTCTGTTACAGTAGAGTTCGCCTATTTAACAAGCTATACCTAAATACACGACCTCTAATAACACAGATGATTCTAAACAACAATAAAAGATGAAGCAAACGACCATTCTTTGTAAGATTTTGTTTCCAACTTCGTGTTCTGCATGTAACGTATTCTATACTATACACCCTAGAAACGAAGACCTAATATTCTAGAGACGAAGTTCCAATAAACTGTCGGAATCTTGAGAATCCGAGTTCTCTCTAGTCAATGAACGCAATATAGTTCTGCTAAACGAGTAAGGACTTAAAAGCAATTACCGTACAATGTTTAATGAAACTATTCATCTAACAATCTGTAGTACATCATCAGCAGTAACACGCCTGCATTAATAACATTAGTATAAGATTCTATATGGCTATGGCTATGATGACTAGGAATACAATTCACGACAACAAAGTCATAAGATTATCTCATGATGGGATAATGTCACCGTCGTCGTCATCCATAGCATTGGGTGGAACGGAACTAGACACCCATAACCACAATGATCAAAAAAGTGAAAAGGTCAAAGTTAACCTACACATTTACACCTTTAGGAACTCATCAGAACGGAGGCCTGGAGGCCTAAGCATCAATCAACTGAGGAGTAAACACTAACTCAGGAATCCAATGAAAGATCATTTTCTTCAATTTTTCAACTGTTATTATTATTAGTATTACTATTTAGTATTATCATTATTTATTATTAATATTTAATATTTTTATTTTATTTTATTATTAAGCACTTAGGGTAAGTAAATCTGAATCTCAGGTGCACAGATTGTGAGTGAAAGACTTGCTCAAAGTCCCTACGCAGTGATTATATCTGAAGAGAATCGAACCCGTCTTCATTCATTGGCATCATTCGCCCACTATGCAACAAAACACACGCCTGCGATATCGTCTACAAGTCTAACTGAAACTTGTTAAGATTAAAAGTGTCATTTTAATCTAACCAGTCATGTGGTAATAACAACAAAGTGAGGTGTCTGTTCGAAAGTGTGACGATCATTTGAGACAAACTCTAGGCAAAATTGGAAGACAAAATATATAAAAGAAAATTCAAATGAAAGACGAACATTAATTTGTCAGTACAAAAATCAGCATCCTTTAATTCTTCTCAATATCATCTGGATAGCATAAGTTTTGTCTTCATATCAGCAGAAAAACAAGTACTACGAACAACAAGCCTATGCAAGTCTTCTACAAGATTTGGTCATCTGACGAGCAATCATTTCTTCTTCTTACCATTCTCCATCATCACTTATTCGTTAACAAGGCATTTAATCTGTGTAGGTCCTATCCTTTGGTTTCTTGCGATGGAAAGGTCAACAGAAATGGCGCCTGGGTTTAGCTACGATTACCATTCGTCTTTAAATGCAAAGACATTCAAGTGTATACGTCCTATAATGCAAAAGGCATTATTTCAGTAGAGCAGTATTGCAAACAGTCATCCACTCAATAAAAATGACAGTAACTAATTGTGCCCTGCAGATAATCGTGAAAATCATTATATTGGAAACTGTATATCCTGTGCAGAAAAGAGCAACAGTGATAAAACTGCAAGTATACCGGTACCACGAATAGACTATACTAATGAGGAAGCGATTGCTAAAACCTCAAGACTGTTGATAAACAAACACATAAAATGTCATGACCAATACATGCCATCACCGTTGGTTTTGGACAAGGTAGAAAACACTAGACTAATAAAACGTAAACGTACACATCTTCTATAGAGACCGCATGCATGGTCTCGAACCTGCTCGTTTTCAATGAATTGATCAAATGAGATCCTTCACCACCGCTGTCCGTTTAAATGGGTACCACGACTTCTAAGGCGCCCCTGCAGTACGGACCGTGCTAGCCAGACATTTAGAACAGCCTTTCCAGTGTCTAAATGCATTTTAGATTTAACCAATCAAGTGATTTTCGCAAAACTGCAAAAAACTATTGCTAAGTCGTTTGGATTAGAGATCTATCTTGAGGCATTTGAAATTCAAATGCCTTTAAAAAAAATTCAATTGCCTTTTTTAATTCAATTGCCTTCGCACTAATGTTTCAGTAACTGTACAAAATAAGAAAACGTCAAGTATCGCAACGATTCTAAAGTGTGAATGCCATTTCATCACAGAAGTGCAAATTAAGATTTTAAATGAATTTGAAAACTTCATTTAAATAAATGAATAAAGGAAACAAGCAAAAATAAAAACCAAAACTCTAACATTCCATTAATTGTGTTTCTGCCTACAGGAGGTAGGTTTAGTGGTATAATTATGTCAATTACCACTTCTTAACCCAAGCAACAGAAACCCCATTTTCTCAGCCTCGGCAGATGATGATCATGTCGACAGTTTCTCTACGTTGTTGTGAATGTAGAACTCTGCGAACTCATCCACTGTCAAATTCCTTTCCCCTCCCATCCCCTTCCCTCCCTTCCTCTCAAATGGCTCCCAGCACGCTCAGCAACATTGCCGATGGCGTCATTCACGCCTTCACAGTTACAATATTTCCTACGGAACCGAATGACGGGAATGGATGGAGAACTCGTTCTACTTGACCTTTAGGAGAATAATAGATTCGCAAGGAGTGGCGGCAATCGAGACGAAAGGGCGCACCCCCCCTCCGCTCTTCGTCACGTGACTGGCTCAGGCGGCGAAGAACTTGCGGAAAGAGGCGCTGACCTTTCTTCCGTTGAGTGGCATTGTCGGTCGGAAGTTATTCACCATGCGGCAGCACGTGCTCTGCGCTACCTTCGACTGGCGAGTGAACGGCCGCGGCCGAAGACCACGAAACGCATTCAGCTGCAGCAACAGTAAACAGACTTCTATAGCGCCAAGGAATAGAATTGCAGAAAGGGTGGTTGCTATACCCCATCCCCTACGATGTTCTGCTTTCGCCTTTTCATCCCTTTTAATACGTCAGGAAAGGTGCAATATAACTTTCAAAACAAATTACTACTCCTAACGGCGGTCTGTTTTTTTTACTTTGACAATTGATTCATCCTTTATTCGAGTACATTATAGTCCAGCGGTTAACGCGCTGGACTGTTAATCGGGAGATCGGGGGTTGAAATCCCCGCTAGGACAGATATTTGTTTCGAAATTTCCGTTCCATTGCTAACTCAGTTATAACAAGTACACTGATCGTACACTGTCGGTGAGAATAACAGGTGGTGAGGAAAACGACTGACCACCTGCCCCCATATGCCGAAGCTAAGAAATTGAAGTCGCTAGCACTTCGAATCCATGGCTGCTCTACAGCAGCAATGCGTATGAAGGGATTGCTCGTCTAATTCGTTAGCTAATGAATGACTTCTTGATTTCATAACTTAGTTGATGGATCTATGGACTGGCTTTCTGACCGATCAACCGATCGACTGATAGAGTCATTCGTTCGTTCGTTCGTTCATAACGGATACCATAATTATTAGTCGTCTTTCTGATGGAAAGTGCACATTGACAAAACGGACTTAGATGGACAATTTTGGACATTCATCCAAACGGTCACACATAGACAGACAGAAAGATATACACACACACAGAGACAAATAGATACACACAGACACAGGGCCACACGCAGACAAACAGCAAACATGTAAAGAAACAAGCAGCAAACAGACAAACAGCATGCAAAAGAATGCAGACATCAATCAATCAATCAATCAATCAATCGAGTTTATTGAACCAGTTCGTTACAAAATCATAACAGTACAATCATAACAATAAGCAAAGTAGATCAGTTAATGTGCTATTCAATATTTTTATTATTCTACTTGTTTAACCTAAATAAAGTTTATAGTGATTGCACTTGTAGATGAAAGTACATTATATCGTTAGGAACAAAGGGCACTCCTAGAAGGGATAGACTCCCGCTGGTTAGGGGCCCAGTTAATTAAGCATGTGGCAGATGGCTTGATGGTATATTATAAAGATGAAAAGCAATAAATGCCATGTGTGAAGGTGTGATAAAGGCTAAGTGATAATAAAAAACCTTAGTATCTTAGTATAGCACAAAAAAAGAACTGGAGAATTATAGATTATTGTTATATAGTGCGTGATTTTTAATTAAACATCTAAATTGTGAGAGACCTGCAGCCATCTTAATTTCGTGCGGGAGGTTATTCCATAAGAATGGACCTTGATATTTAATAGAGAACTTATGAGCATTCGTTCTAACAGGAGGATACAAATAAGTACGATTACTTCTAGTCACTTTGAGATGTTTAGTAGTGGGAAAGAAAGAGGTAAAGGCTATCGGGAGGAGATTTTTATTATATTTATACATTACTTCACCTATTTGCACGTACCTAATTTGATTGAGATTTAGTAGTTTAAGTGTCTGGAATAAGTATTTGGTGTGAGCATTATATGGGGAATTAGTGATAACTCGGATTGCTCTTTTTTGTAGACTCTTAAGTTTGTTTAGGTGAACAGGGTATGTAGAAGTCCAAATGAGATTACAGTAGGTTAAGTAGGGATATATTAATGCAAAATACAGATTTTTGAGAACAGTTTGGGGGAGTAAGTAAGAAATCCTTCTAATAATTCCAATATTCTTCATGACCTTTTTAGATATTTCATCAATATGTTGGTTCCATTTCAAGTGCTGGTCAATGAAGACCCCAAGGAATTTAGTAGAAGTTACTTTCGGTATTACATGATTATCAATGGTGAGGTCATTGTTGGTAACTGGAATAGTTTTGTTGGGTGTTCAACATACAGAGACACAGACATGGACAGACGCACTATCGCAAACACGCAGAAATACAAAAGAGCAAACACAGACATACAGAGAAAACAAAAGTAAAGATACATATACGTACACACAGGAAGCATAACGACACAGACAGTGACAGACCCACTTACTCATACAGACGCATACACGGACTGAGACAGATAGATTGATTGTGGATTACTAATTAATATATTCAACAGACGCGATGAACAACCACCTGTTCTTCGGACACCTGGATCGGTTGCCTGAAGACAATGAATCGAACGGATTCATGACATGGAGGCGTCGTCAGAGAACCAGAGTAGGTCCAGTACTTGGTCAGATCGGCTGCAAGAGAAACAAACAGCACAACGATCACTCTTTATCTGCTGAATATACGAGAGACGAATGCATGGTGGGCTCTGGCTTTCTTTGACGATAAACATACGAAGAGACTGTCCTATGTATATCTGCAGCAGCTCATGGCATCTATAAACATTAGCTGCTTTGTTTTAAAAAGAAGGTTGGTGTTTATGTGAAAGCCAGAGCAGGTAGTTAATCCATCTTAGTATAGCAAAGAAGAAGAATACTGCGATTAGAACACATCCTCGATTCTTTCTCATGCGCTGGATCGCCCTTCTTTGGAACGGTCTAAAACTCATGAAATTAGAACTTTACCGCCAGAATAGAATGTAAGAATTGGAATGACTTATAGATCTAATCATGATACGCTTAATAGTCTCCAAAGCAAGTACAGATTTAAGGGAATTGACTTAGCAGTGTCTGTGCTCGAGCCACTTCACTGTCTATACTATGCAGACACTATTCAATTTAGGGTGCACATGGTTATTGAAAAATAAGGCTCTGTGGGAAGACAAAAAACTAGAAGAAGGGCTAGAAGAGCAGATTGAAGAAGAGGAGGAGGAGGAGGAGGAGGAGGAGAAGTAGAAGGAGGCGGAGGAGGAAAAGGAGGAGGAGGAGGGGAAGATTATACAGGAAGACCTAAAGCTCTTACGACGAAACTACAGGATGTCTTTCGATTAGTTGACTTTGATGTCTCTTGAAACAGATTTCCCAAGTGAGATTAATGTCTTTTTCTCCTGTAGGCCAGCAGTCTGTATATATATATATGTATATATAATATATATATACATATATATATATATATATATTACTTCTTTAAATCTGTTCTTGACTTGGATCTGGCGAGCGTAACAGGAAGGTGTAGAAGAAACGACTGCATAGGATAGCGATGTTAGAAATGGCATACTTAGGATGGATAAGACCCAGATGGTCAAACACGTGGAGACATACGACGACATCTAGCCTACAGACAGTGAACCCTGGACTTAAAGAAGGACGGAAGGACCCGCTGGCCTATTAAAAACTAAATGAGGATCTGCATGGACCCCTCTTCTGCAAATGCAGTGATGCACACCGTGCACCACACCAAGTAACTACATATATATAGACGAACAGGAATAAATTGAAATTTTGTGCAGGCAGCACCATTGTGAGGTACTAAACGACACTATACTGTAAGTGTCCAAATATATGCATACGTATGTACATACATACATGCATACATACATACATACATACATACATACATACATACATACATACATACATACATACATATATACATGATTAACTGACCATGATTAATTAACCCTTTGCTCATGACAACTGACCTGGAAGTAGAGTTGATGGATTGAATCCTTCTGGAATAGTTACGTGGTCTTCAGAGAAAGGAATCTCTCCGAAGAGATCCGTCAACTCCTTGAGACTCCTGTGATCAGCTCCAGACTGGAAAAGATGAAAGAGTCAATAAAACAAAGAAATTATACAAAAGAAACTAATTGCATGAATTGTAACGCATGTAATTAGCTCCAACTGACTTTTGTTTCTCTCTACAGTCTACGTGGATTGTACGAAATTTCAAATAATCCTGCATAATCAACTGACCCGAGATTAAAGACGACGGCATAATTATAAATAATAACAATAAAGAAATTGCACAGAACTATAGTTGAAATGGCTGTAAACCTACTCTTATTAGCAGTGATCCCGTAATTAACACAAAGGAACCGGAACGCCGGAGTCCCGAGATATTCTATCCCCTACAGCATATCCCCCGGATGGATTAAACTGGTTTAGAGTATCCGGGGGATAAACCATTCTATCCCCCATCGTCATACGCATCACGATATCCAAGACAAAAATCCAGTCAAAATCACCAAAAACGAAGTAAATTAATTTCAGGTCGACGTACAAACTAAAGATACGCAACTTAAAATATTTTATGTGTACAATTAATCCAAACAGTACGACCAAAGATTTTATCTTTGGTACGACTGCATACACTTAGAAACCGCCAAAAATGCAAACTAAACCGAATACTCCATGTCGCAAAGGGGGATACTCATGTATGGGGGATACTCTATTTTGTGACACCGGCTTCAGACGCCATGTTAATATTCATTCATTCATTCATTCCGAGCATTTATATAGCGCCCCTTCAAGGAACCTACTCAGAGGCGCGAAAACGACGTACGATATAGAAAACGTTCTAAATACTGGATGAACATTATAAAGCGAAACGTTCCTGCTCAAGAAGAACCGGAACGGGGATCCGGTGTCTTCTGGTCCCAACCGATCCTTCCTTATTAGAAGTCCACTATACTTCTGAACAGGTCAGAGAAATGCACATCAAGGCCAGTGTTACTATTATGTCTTCGACAACGCAAGTCGCATACTGAAATAATGAAACCTCAAAACTGTGTATTATTTATGACATTTTGTTGGTGAGCCTTGAACTTAACTCTGTTTATGCCTGATAATCTGGTTTGAACGGGCTCTCAAGCTCATACATGTAAAATTCTTTTGTCGATCACGGTTGCGCCTCTATTTTAATTCCCTCTTCTCCATACTGTGCATGGCTTTGAAGTTTCACGTTATATGGCTTCATTTCAATTCACAGAAGCGGGCGTTAAATAGGCAGATAATGTTCGATAGGATCTCAACAGATCCGGTCAGAACCAAAATGTCGACTGGTTCAAACTCGATATCGGTATTATTTACATATTATTAGCCAACTTAACAATTTCTTAGCATCTGCATCTGAATCATTGTTCTTATCTTTTGCGCTATACAGTCAGCGCACATGTAAATGAAATCTAAATAACGAATGGGTCAGCATGAATTGAGGAATGGCTGAGAAGTGGGATTATTTGTGGAGATCAATTGATTTTGGCTATAGATAACGAGGCAGCAGAGATTGAATGGTCTCCAGAAATACATCTGTGAGACCCTGATATGAGCGACACGGTCAGATAATCCTCAAACCCTCAGACCAGACAGACAGACCATACCATAGAAGGATGAAACGGAGGGAGACTGAGCGAACAAAGTACCTGATAGCCTACAACTGGTAATGATGAGGAGGAGCAGAAGGAGATAGATGAAAAGGAGCAGTAGGAGGAGATGGATGAAAAGGAGGAGGAGAAGGTCTATAAGTACCTCAATGAAGACGGCTAAGACGACGAGGCCGTTCGTGGCCTCAGCGGCTTCTGCAAAGCTATGGAACTGACCAGCATTCCAATGAACGAGATGCAGCTGAAAAGAACAAAGACAGCATCACCATCAGCAGCAGATCAACCGTCTCAATTATACACAACCATCAACACACAGAGGAACCAGATAAACATCTGACTATACTTTGTTCACATGCTACCAATTACTTTGTAGTATGTATAATATGTCTATAACTCTATATGTCTCTGTTTGTCTGACTCTGTCTCTCTGTCTGTCTCTCTTTGTCTGTCTCTCTGTCTCTGTCTATCTCTGTCTGTCAGTCTATCTCTGTCTGTCTCTCTGTCTGTCTCTGTCTGTCTATCTCTGTATCTTTCTGTCTCTCTCTGCTTCTCTCTCTCTCTCTGTTTCTCTCTGTCACTGTCTCTCTCTGTCTCTCTAAATCATTCAAACATCATACCAGAAACCAAGCACACGGCCTCTTTATCTGACCAACAAACACCTCTCGCTGAAACAAGTCTCTGTCCCTGTCTGTCCTGAGCTGTCTGTCTCTCTGTGTGAATACAAATAGACATTCGTATTATAAGCCACTTGCTGCTAAGACTATAGTAGCGTCTATGTATATATACGGCATTTATATAGCTGTCTATAGCACCTGTTAAAAACCTCAAATCCATAATTTTCATAATTATGCGTTGTTTCTCTCTCGCTCATATTTGCTGTATGGTTGCATGTATGCTTCTATGTATCTACTTATGTTATGTCAAAAAGAAAGGTATAAAAGATATAGGCCTATATATATATATATTCCTGTACCTCTCAAATACAATATGAGTTGTATGTGAGGCAATTCGTATCCATTAAATATAATCATTTGAGCTCAAGCAAACAAATCCTTCGCATAAAAGGAGAGAGGGATTATTTTCTCAACGTTTAATGCTTTTGGTATTGATTGCTGCAAATTTTGCCTTTACCTTTTTGCCTGCGATGATTGCAGAAGCCATTTATATATACGCACGGAAACGGAAGACAATCAAGGTCGACGATTATGCATTGCTAGAATTACCAAGTAATTGCTTCTCGAGATAAATCCTGTTGCTACGGACTTCGTCTGCCCATCTGCACCCTCCACCTCGCAGTGAAACGTTTACCAATTTCTATTTATAGTAGCGTCACATCATATTGCACTGATGATAGTCAACACTAGTCATTTCGTAATTATAAAGCTCATTAACTCCGCTTAATGTTTCTGTCGGTAAACCTATTCCAAACAGGCCTATTGTCTCCTAATTCAGTGGTTCAATTGTTCATCCAGCTTTGGCCTATCTGACGAATCTGTAGCCGGTTACTCGCTGTTCATTCTGGAGATTTATATAGCGCCCCTTCAAGGAATCTACTCAGAAGCGTTTGCTATTGGGATAAAAGAAAATGCGTCAAACAAGAGGCGTATCGTCTATTAGTAACCAAAAACACAATTACTGCTTTTGTCTATTTCTTTGTCTCCTTTCGGAGCTGTCACAATGGCGACACCATTAATGAATCATTTAGTCGTAAGTTATGACTCATAACCTGACAGGCGGATCTCATATAATAGATGGCGAGATAATTATGTTCAGCTGTTGTCTATAAAGCATAATAACCAAGCGCTTGATTTTTTACTGGCAGCTGTACCTCACCTCAGCTGCGAAGACCTTTCCGTCGATCTTGTGTTCCGATCCGTGGCTGCTCTCCGATCCCCAGTGGAAGTGGAACTGCTTCAGATGGTAATCGCCCTCCATCGGTCCTCCACTTATCTCTATACAGACCAGTCATTTCGTAAACAGTCATTCATGTCCATAAACACGTCCATATTATGCACTAACAACTCTGACGCCGTACAGACACAGACATCAGTTTTCTGATTTACGGGTTGACGTATACAGCATAGCACAGCAAGCAAGAAATGCCAGATTTATGATGCAGAACTGATCACGAAATAGAGAGCTGACTTAAACTATTTGGAAGTTACATTTTAGAAAGCAATTACTTTGCTTTCGTGTATATTCTTGCCGAATTAGAAGCTCAGAGGTAAAAAAAATCAATAGATAATAGTAATAATACTAAAAATAGATGATGCTGACGACAACAATGATGACGACAATGATGACGACAATGATGACGACAATGATGACGATGACGATGATGATGATGACAATGACAATGACGGTGATGATGATAAAGTGTGACCAGACTGAGGACCGATGTGTCTGCTGCAAGCGCAATGTTCCAATATTGCTATTCCAAGTGAAAGACGTGAATGCAGACGTCGAGGGATTGACTTGGAAGTTGATGAATGACAAAAAGATCAGAGACAGAGACAGACGGAACAGATCTCGACTCAGCCACCAACAAATCCCGACATGAAGAGAAAATGAGGAATCGATTTACGCATTAGGAAACAAGAACGCACATTAGACGCACTTGCGCTTCCTCTGCCCTCCTCCTCCTCTGCTCCTTTCTCTGTCTTCATCTCCATCTCTCTCTCTCTAACTCTATACCTCGTCCATCAGTCACCAGTCTCGAAAGTCTGTTCGCCCGTCTGTCCTTCCATCCGCTATATCACTTCGCCCGTCTGTCTGGCAGCTTCCATTTGTCTGTCCTTTTATCAGTTGGTCCTTTCGTCTGCCTGTCTTTTTGTCCTTTTGTCCTTCCGCCGATTTGTCTGTGCGTTTATCAGTTAGTCCTTTTGTCTTTTTTGTCCATTTGTCTGTCCGTTTCTCCGTCCGTCTGTCTGTCCGTTAACCAGTTCGTCCGTCCATCAGTCTGCTTGTGTGTCGTCCCTGTGGGTGGCATATCGTACGTGTACTGACTGGATCTTGGTGCTGAGTCATCGTCGTCAACGGTCACTTGAACGGAGTGTCCGTTGTTCTGCATCGAGTGGCAGTGATCATCGCAGTAGGAGACGATGATCGGTCGGTCGGGGAGACTCCGATCGAAGTCAGCCTCCGATGGATGGATGTCAATGGGAGACTGATGGCGACCGAGGGCATCTGGGGCCGTCTCACCCCAATGACACGGACCTATACGTATATAGGACAACAGAAACACGGATCATTATCAGCATCATCAATATCAACATCATCATCATCATCATCACCTGCTTCGTTTTTCATTCATTCATTCATTCATTTCAGATATTTATATAGCGCCCCTTCAAGATTTCTACTCAGAGGCGCTCCCGACTACAGCGCGGACACTGAATCGGAGTTTCACGCCGAAGCGCATGAGCAATTGCGAGTGAAGGACTTGCCCAGGGTCCCTACGTGGTGGCTTGAGGTAGATTCGAACCCGCAACCCTCCTGCTGCAAGGCACCAAATATACTCCCTTGAGGTGGATTCGAACCCGCAACCCTCCGGCTGCAAGGCACCGAACATACCTCTACACCACCGCGCCCCATCAACATCATCATCAGTCACAAGTACGACGGACTGGAACAATCTTCTGATAAAAATTCCAACACTTCGCTCAAAACAGCTCAATACGCATTCTAGTTTGATCTAAGACACCCCCTTTCAGTCAGGTTGTAGATTTGTGATGTTCTAAAAAAAGCGATATATAAGAGCTTGAATATGTAAACTCTTACATACATACACGTCGTACATACAATATAAGTCACTTCCACTAGGCATTAAATAGCTGATGTCGAAAGTCATTTCTTAAGCAACTCACAGCAGTGTATCTAACCGAGGAAACCCGAGGTCTGAGCCACAAACCAACTGCACAATAGCTTTAAAAATCTCAACAAAAGCGCATTTTCATTATACACCGATCGACTGAAACTGCCCCTATTTAAAACAGCTGGTGCGTAGCTTACGACTAGCCATGAGGCCCATGACTAGCCGATTTAATTGCGGGTTAGCCCATAGCCCTCCATCTAGACGAGCATGTAGCCTCACAACGCGGGTGGGATTGTGAACAGAATCGTTGAACAAACCGCTTCCCCCACCCAGTTGCCTTCTGTAGTTTTTGGCTGCCGTATTTTACATGTGTACTTTTAAAATTATGTAGATATTATATAATGGGATGAATACATAACTAATAAAAGAAAGAATCCTTTGACACCCTATAAGGCTTTGCAAGACGTCGGAAACCGACTGCTGCCACCTGGGAGGCCCCAGGGGCGAAAACCCCTAAAGTCCCAGTGGAGGGGTTGCATGGAGTTCCGAAGCTTAGAAATTTAACATTACGAAGTATGTATCAGTTATTGTTATAATTATGCTAAATACCTATCTCGAAGACTCGAACACAGGTTGACGAAGAGTAGGCAGGCCCACAGGCTATTTTGCAATTTTACTGAACGTTACTGGGTTCAAGGATGGCAATTTACTAAAATTTGAATATGCAATATTGTTAACGAGTAAAATCTTAAAGCCTATCTGAAAATGTTAAATACAACTTTTAACAAATTTATGATTATTTTATATTTAATATTTTTTCAGATAAATCGGTGCCTCATGCTCAGGCATTATTTTGTCAGTTTTTGATTAGATAGGCCTACAACTAATGACTACAACAGGTTTGCGCATCTGCAATCTTGATACAGACTGAGGCATTGATAAATTAATAAATTATATATCCTGATTAAATAGACTCATACAAGTATTTGGTGTGACCAGAAGATTATTATTTATTTATTTATTCCTAAAGTTTAACGACATCTTATGGCTACTATGGCCGTTGACGTCTTTAAAAATAAATAATTACATATCAGTTCATTCTACATTTTGAAATCGTTCG
This sequence comes from Aporrectodea caliginosa, assembly GCA_020284085.1. Lineage (NCBI taxonomy): Eukaryota > Metazoa > Annelida > Clitellata > Crassiclitellata > Lumbricidae > Aporrectodea > Aporrectodea caliginosa. The sequence goes on from JACEVL010000084.1 coordinate 808,773, forward strand.
TTCCTCTTAACATTAGTTTCTTCGAATTTAGAAAGTATGTAGCCCCTACAAACTCTATAATTTGACAGTTTACAGTTCCATTTTTAAGATTATTAATTTTCTAAAGATTATTAATTTGTAAGATTATTAATTTTACGAAATGCCACGTTCTAGTCGGGTCTTAAAGCTCATAGAATCAAAATAATAATCTTGGCAGAAGCTTTGTGAAATTTATTTTTGAAAAGTAATTTAGAAAAGCATATTGGAAAAGTATTTTGAATTCTCCAGTATACTTTTTAAAACTATTTTGAAAATACTTATACAAAATACTTTTCAAAAGGATATTTTGAAAATACAAAATAAAATATCATTTTCTATTTTCAAAGTAGACCTATAGGCCTACTATCGTGCCAATCACTTTAAATTTCATGATGATAGTTATATATTTCACGATCGCTATGGATTTAGTTTTGGATCTATTCTATTCGCCAGATTTTGGCCGCATTAAGACTAATTTAATCTAAAGACCCCCTATAGCCCCGTTTCTTTATGTCAAGATATCAGTCGATGATGGCTTAGAGTACAATCGCAATCAACAAAATTGTAATCCATTGGAAAATCGAGGTCGAAGGGAATATGAATTTAAAGCCCAGCAAGAGCAATATTAAGAATTACTGAATTTATTCTAAATAAAGATGGATAGACATTTAGAAGTCAAATGACAATCCTAATCAGAAACATTACATGCAATTATGCATGCATTAGGCTATCCTCTACACTGGCCTGTCTTTTTAATAAATGTAAAATAGTTTCGACTGAATTTTTGTAATTGAATAAATCCTAAAGCAAAATTGTGTAAACTATTTTGAAGTGTCTTTACACCTGAGCATAGGCTACATGTTTTTGTGACAGCTCAGTGAACGGCTGGTCACTGACCGTGTTTCATTTGATTGATGACTGTGGTTGTGAGACTATTTTCGACACGGTTTGATGAACTATACGCACCAATGCTTTTACAGTAAACAGACTTATTCAGCAATAGACCGGCTTAATAACAGTTGAGATTAGAAAATACAGTCGCATATACGACATAACCGCCACACGCTTACAAAAGACAATTGCTGGTCAGAAATACACTCATCAAACGAGCAGATATAATAATGACTCCATGGAGAAAGAAAAGCATATCGACTTTTCTTCTGCAAAGGCATTGTTTAGAGACACAATGGACTATTGTATACGTGGTATACAGATACTAAAAATGCATCACTGCATATTTGCATGCACAAATTCATGCATCTATGGAATTCATGCCTCAGTAGAATTCATGCATCTGTAGAATTAATGCATCTGCATGCACACTTGACGTCTGCACACTAACGCACATATATGCAAGACAGCCCTACAGTTAACATTATCTTAACTGAGCTACGTTGACCGAATGATGGCATAACTCTTGACCGCTCTCTGGCTTCTAGATTCTAGAAGATTCTGACTTTTCACAATATATGTGACACATGCATAATAAATATATATTAAATAATATATATATAATATATTATAATGGTCTATAGATTATAAGCATGTGTGTGGTGGGCGATGACATGAAAGAAGACAAAGGCTGCTGCTGCTGCTGTGCAATGATGACAGAGGGAAGAGGAAGTGAGTCATCGTCTTCCTTCCTCCTCTTGTGAACCTGAGATCTGCTTCCCACTGTGTGTGCATATGCAAAGTTCATCGTTCCGTCAATTACCATCGGCATCACGTCATCGGAGGCCAACAAAATCCGATTAGAAGACGAATCAGTTGCAGAACAAGAAGACAACGAGGAGGAGAGGAAGGTCAAGTAGAGCAGAAGTAAGAGGATGAGGAATAGGAGGAGGAATGGTACGTGGAGGTCTGGAGGAGGAAGTGGAGCAGGAGGAAGAGAAAAATACGGAGAGGGAGAAGTAGGGAGTGGACGAAGAACAGCAGGAATGACAGGAACAAAAGAAAGAGGATAAAGTGGAACAAGAGGAGGAAGAGAAAAAGCAGGAAGAGAAATTTGATGAGGAAGAAAATGAAGAGGATGAGGAGGCATAGAAGAAAGAAGAGGACGTGGAGAAAGAGTAGCACTGTCAAGGGGAATATGAAACCGAAGAAAAGGAGGAAGAACATGAGGAGAGAGACTCAGCTCATTATAATGTAATCATAGCAACAGAGCAATTATTCGAGAAGGGGAGGAAGAGGAGGATGAGGAGAAGGAGGAAGGATGGGAGACGAATAAGCAATGGTCTCAAGAGAAGCTTATCGTAGGCAGTCGCATCACGAATGCATAGAATCCGTTGAAGGAAAGCAGGAATTGTCCAAGAACGAAAAGAAAGGTGTTTTGGTCTCTGGAAACAAAAGAAGGAGCGGCAGAACGAGGAAGATTACGATGGAAAAATCTGAGAGGGGAAAGAAGTGCAAATAGGACAGCTCTTATTCCCAGAGGACGCTTGATGAACAGTGCCAAAAATAGGAAGTGGAAAGACGAACGAGGAGGACTTGGAGACGGATTGACTGACGTTGTGATGACATAAGAATTGCCTTCTGCATAAAGTACGAGTGACCAAATAGGCTGACAGTGACAGACACACACTTAGCGATACAACCACCGGGAAGAAGAGAAGGTCTCAGTCAACATATGTTCGTGACACGAGATCAGATGTACTGGGGCTTCTTCTCCGAAGCCTCCCGCAGATGTTTCACTTCCCACACCGAAATAGAGATTGCATTTTCAGCACGATCTCCAACGACACAACTGGTGAAGGTCATACGAAGACATAATGAGAACACGAGAATCATATTCCTCTCCCTCCTTCTGTTTCTCCTCCTTCTCCTGCTCCTTCTTGTCCTACTCCTCTTCTTACTCCTCATCTTCCTCATTCTCCTTCTTTTTCTTTTCCTTCTACTGTTCCTTCTCCTCCTTCTACTCCTCCATCTTCTCCTCCTTCTTCTCCTCCTCTTTCTCCTGCTCCTTCTCCTCTTCCTGTTCCCTCTCCTTCCTGTGCCTCCTGCTTTGCTATTGACGGATGTGGTTTCATTTTGTCCAAATGACAGTCGCTGTGAAAGTAATCACATATTCTGCTTGTGATGATCTCTGTCTGTCTGCATGTCTGTTTGTCTCTGTCTGTCTATCTCTCACGATGTCTTTTTCTGTCTCCTGGCGCATCATCCTGCATCAGATTGCCCATCTATCAGTTACTCTTACTTACTCGCGCTCTATTGTGCAATACAAAATTTTTGCTTAACCTCCTGTATCCTAACTGTACTTTGCCTCTCGACACCTTTTGCCGTTCGTTATAATATTTCGTTACAACTGAAATCTTTCGCCTTATCTCATAATTATTGCCTTACATAACCTTACACTAACACTATCTTACTTCACCCAAACTACGACCCGATTTTGATTAATTGAATTCACCTTACCTTCGCTTGTCTTTCCTTAATTTACATTACGTTAGTTTATCTTACATTGTTTCTCTTAATTTGGCTAATTACCGGTGGTCAGAGGAGACCCGTTGCTTACCGTTCTCTTCCGTGTATCCCCAAGTGAGAGCGGCGGCCATGGATGTTCTGCTCTAATCTCTGCTCCAGTCGTCAGGCAGATGACAGGACGACGTCTTTCAGTCTCTGTTGTCTGTAGACAGATAATCCAAGCGCATTAAACGCAACGCTTTCGTGCAAAGGAGGAAGGCTGCTACTTAACAGTCGTATGCAACATGGCTTAGACCACCCAATACAATGCAGCAGCCCAACAGTCTAACGCAAGGCAATAACAACAACAACAACTGGCATAGGCCTACTAAGTCTTGTGAGAGAGAAAACACCTGTGTCGTTCCCCCTATCCTACTGCAGCGAATAGAATGCATCATTCGACAGCGTACATAATAATGCCATCCATCCTCTGATCGTTAGAGCAAACAGTCAACACCTTCGTTCTTATACCTTACAGATAAAGTGCCACTAAATAGATGCCTATCCTCACATCGACGTTCAGCTATCACCCTCTACGTTCAAACGGCGCATTGTGGTCAATAAAACGAAGGACCTACTTGAACGGAAGCCGCCGCGTCACTTCTAAGAATAATCCTCGTCTAGCCGACGATGTAGGCTATCGCTCCTCCGTCGCTTTATGCACGCGGCTGGTTTTCCCTTGACGCATACCTTGCCCCGGGTCTTTTTGACAAATTGCTCAGAGCCGTGTGATCTAGTTTCGACCGGTTTCTGTAGTAAATTCGGTTTACGTCCAACCCGACGAGGGTTTCGTCCGTATAGTCATCAGATTTGCAGAGGCATTTTGGACGACGGCATACACACGTCGTCAGTAGACAGTAGTACACTGTGGCCAAACGATGTCGCGTATACAGAGCCTTACACAGGCGTTGTCTGGCGCGCGCTTATACATTCAGCGCAAGATATTTAGGTCAACGCTGTGATTCTTTGCCTTATTTAACCACAGACACCAACTCAGCCTCTAAACTCAATCCCCGCCTTTAGAACCCAGTCTGTATACCCGCGTTCGGTAATATCTGTGTGCCCGTGTGTCTACGTATGTGTCTGCCTATCATCCTATGTGTCTCTGTGTTCGTCTGCTCGTCTAAATTGGCTAGCGCTACAACACCTACATGTACATGTGTTATTTGTAAGTGACAGCATTGAATTGGATCGGGAGCGACTCTGAATCTTGAGTGGCACCTCGTAAATGTTCAATTGCCGGTACAATTACAATTGCAACTGCAAGTGAAGGAAAGAATACGTAGTGTAAAAAATATTAAAAACATCTGGATTTATGTAGCTTCTTTTGCATAAAAACAATATTAGCTAGAGAGGGAGACGATGAGGAGCAAAGTCAGGCAACATCAGCAGATTAGCAGAATTATACGAATCTTTCGAAATTCCAGAGATGGGCGGACGAATTACAGGAATCGATATCAGATCAATAAACTGATGGTTTGCCTCGAAAGGTCACAGAGGTTAAGATTCGTTTAAAGGACCCGGCACAACATAGATTGTTAGCATAACTAGATTGGAAAATTTTGGTTGGTCAGATAACCTCATTCATAACTAGATTTATATAGCGCCTCTCCCAGAGGTCTATACAGAAACGCTCGTCTTTATGCAGCGATTTGCATGCTACTAACATGAGTCATATAAGTAGAGTCTGAAAGCAGTCCACTATGAACAATTAACTCCACCATAACCACACCATTAACCCCACTTATGAATGATTTCCAGTCGAATTAGCCGGAGTCTGAGGCATTAATCTCCCGTAGAAAAGGAACTCCCCATTACGTCACCACCAGTCGATCAACAGATTAAGAGCATCGATTAGTAATTTATATAGCGCCTACTGAGTTGAGTCAAACAGAGACAAAGGCCTGTCAAGTAGGTTCAACTTTCTCTCTGTGTCTCTGTGCCTCTGTCTCTGTCTCTTCCTCTATCTCCTCCCACTTTCTCTCTTTCTCTCGGCGGTTGTTGCCTGTACTGAGGAGAGTCAGGAGACGCACTGCAGATTAATGGTCTCGATGTTATAGGTTAATGGATGCCAGATGTCGTCCCTGATGCACCAGCGACCCCAATGCACCCGGTTCCCTCAGCAGCTGCAGCAGCAGCAGCAGCAGCAGCAGTGACAACAACAACAGCTGGACATTGTAGAGAGTGATTGCCAGGACAACGTCTGCTTGCTTCTCGAACGTAGAGATATTGATCGTCTGTGTCGTACGGCCAACGTTCCCTTGAGACACGGTTCAGAAGAAAACAGGTACTTGGAAATGCCAGGGACATACGTATAATTATACACCACCGTAAGGTCGATAACGTGCCCTCCTCTCTCCGCCTCATTCTAATATTACATGGACTATAAATACCACAAGTTCAATTCCTAAGGTGATTTCGTCACAGGGAATATGTGCATGGCTCCAGAAAGCGCGGTAGTTGTTTTAACCAGGTAAGAAGACTATGTTCTATCACATGTCGAACTAAATAGTCTGTTGTGTGCTTATCACAAGACAGTCTTTGTGTGCACATACAATCGAATGGAGCATCCTATTTTGGTCCTATTGATCGCTGAGACTACAGCTGCAGATACGGTAATAGGAAGCACGCTATTCGTGTCGTTTCTCTGGTATATGATCCGAAGTAATGCTCCGTTATTTTCTGCAGCATAACGCAGATGAAATAAATCAAACTGTAGACCAGTGCTTCCCAAAGTGGTGGTCTCGCGGACCGGTGCCGGTCCGCGAGCCCTCAATTGCCGGTCCATAAAGTGAGTCAAGAAACTGGTAAAATTGTCTCGGAATCAAGAAATGCCTATTATATTTTGTAAAGTCATAAAAAAACTTATAAGGCTAGCATTTTAAGGGCAATAGAGTCATAGAATTGGCTAAATATGCATTTATATCAATTTTATTATATTTTGAGGAATTTAGGTGAACGAAAACGAAATAGAGAAATAATTAATAAATTTGGGACCGGTCCTCCTGTAGTGGGCAAATTCCTGCCGGTCCATGACACTGAAAAGTTTGGGAAGCGCTGCTGTAGACCACAAATCTTTCAAGTTAAACTGACATTGAAATTCTGGGATGGCCCTTAGAGCAAGATGGAACACTCAACACGAAAATCAACGAAGACTAGGCATCTCAGAAAAAGGCTATCCCTAATTTTTAAATCCTGAAGGCAGTCACTTACTGTTGGAAAAGCCGGTGATGACTATCATCTGGTTCTTCTGCGGCGTGAATAAGGCTTCAGCGGTCTGCTTGAAGACTTGACAGACTAGACTGGCACACCCAGACAGATAATCAGTTTCACATGCATCAGCATCGGTTCTGAGCACTTACTCTATTCTGCCACTCCTTCTGCAACAGTGTCGTTCTCTTGTCTCTTATCCTCTGCTTTTCCTCGGTATCGAGTCTGTGCTTGCCATGCCTTTGCCTTTTCATTAGGCCTACTCCGTCGGAGTACTAAAATTTTATCCAGAGACCGCTTCTTCCCACCTACCTATATACCACCAGCTGCGTCCGTAAACATTTGATGGGACCAGTATTGGCCCTACATGAATCCTGAACAGGAATATGGTTCCCAAATGGGCCATTTATACGACGAGCAGAGGTGATTCG
>JACEVL010000084.1:818390-974991 GCA_020284085.1 Aporrectodea caliginosa
TATTCCATCAGCATCGATCCAATATCCAAGCGACAATTTCTACTAACTGTTGTCTCGCGCATACTGAAGTGCGACCGAGATTATCGAGCGATTGTTGCTACTCTTTCAATAAAGAGTGCAAGAAATCTGTTATGGCACATAGGCAGCAGTGAGCCGATGAAAGAGATTAAGCTGGCAGAGGAAAGTCTGTCCTGAGGATACCACATGTACGCTGTCTGCAGGCAGCTCTGTGGAGCCTGACTATAGACCCGTAAATTACCAGGATAGCAGGCGCTCAGCCTCGGGACTTCAAACTTGGGTCCATTGTCAATTTGTCCGATTTGGATAAACTTTTTTCTGTTTGTCTCAATGAGAGCTACATCTTGGAATAATACTTACACTAGATTCTGGGTCATTCAAGGTCATTTCAAGGTCAGAATAAATTTAACATAGCATAAATCATAGAAAAATGGCCAGTTCTCGGTCAATAATTGTTTAAATCGGCTAATTCTTTCCTATGTTTCTTGCCTTGATAATGGCTACCTGTAGTTAGAAACAAGGCTATTAAATGTGAGACAATCAAAGGTTAATTTAAGGTCAAAAAGGTAAATTTGAAAAGAAAATAAGAACAGTTGGCTACAGCTCAGCCAAATATTGTAATTGTTATATTTTGAATATTCTTTTTACCTCTTTGCTTGGGCCGACAAGGGCTACCTTCTCTAAGAAACTTAAAGCAGCACAATGTCATATCAAGGTGGTCACTGGTCAAAAGATCTGTGACCACTGTATCCAGATATAATTCTGAAGATTACATGCTGTAACTGAGCGAGACGTGTGATCTAAGTGTAGACCTTCTCATGCCTGTATCAATGTGTATCATGTTGCGCAGAATGATCTGAACGTTGTTTGTATACTTCATAGCTTACATTCTGCCCGACGTATAAATAAACCATAGCGATGCGGAATCCGTATATTATTATTATACGCTGGACCGCTGCAGTGGTCTATAGATCTAGAGCGGCATATTTGCAGAGCAGCGCTAAAACATGGACTAGCATTTAAAGAGCTGATGCTGCAGTGAATGGGACTCAATGTTAACGATAAACCCACATCCTCTGCTTAACAATTGATTGCAATCCTCTGTATGTTTGCTTATAGGCCTACACGTGCTTAAAGGCTTATATTATATTTTGCGTGACACCTACTTTCGTGTCTACGAAAGTATAATTATGTACATTGTACACCCTAAGTATACGTACTAACGCCCTTCATATATCCTGGCTTAAGGTTAATCTGTCTCAATAAGCTCCAACTAGTCAAGCTGCTTTTCTGTCTCACAGGCCATGAATTACGGATAAGCATTGGTTTATGCCTGGCACATTATACATGAAGATACTTCGATCAAAACTACTTGGAATGGATTTTTGCTGTGACAGGGAGGCCTATGTAGTTCCTCGTTTTCCTTTCTTCACAGACAGCCCTTTAATGTAGGATGCTATAAACACACATAGCAGGACTACATTCTACAAATACAGCACATATTTATAGTAACTGTGTTCACTTGCACGTGGTAGTAACTCACTGCAGTATATAAATCGAGCGATCATCAGCTCCTGCTGTTGGTTCGCTGATAAGTGATAAGAAGTCTATGTTCCTAGGCCTAAGCGGATTGGAAGCGATGGTTCAAGCGCTGCGTAGATGTAGGTCCATAGGCTGAAGTGGCTGTAGGTCTAGATAGTCTATTATTATACGTACGTGAGACATAATGAAGGCTGTTATCTCTCACTGTGTAGCCACAGCAGGGCCTCTCCCTATCCTGTCTGACCTATAGGCTACTGAGTTCGCTTTCAGCTTGTTACTGATAACCAGAGTGCAGCAGTTTTTGGTGTTTTCGTAAACAGACACCACACTCTTCAAGTAATGTCTAGTGGGGGCCTAATAGAAAAAACGGATGTAACCATACGGTTCAGACCTTACATTTAACCTAATGAACCCTACAATTACTAATGCATGTCATGCTGAGTGACAGCGGCGTTTCTCGTAATCTCGCACTGGTGTTTTGTTAACCGTATGCGGTCTACATGTCAGTGGGATGTTGAGAACAACACAATTAATGATGGATGTGTTGCATTGGACTCTGCAGGTATAAAAACTCAATTCCTAGTCCAAAGTTCTGTTGGAAAACGGGACACGTGTTTATATCAATATCTGAGATTGAAGCAGTTTATACGAACACCTGATATTGAAACAGCTTGTACATGAACATCTGATATTGAAATAGTGCATATTAGCAGTTTAGCATTACACGTAGCATAGCAGTTGCATAAGCAAAGCCAGCAACACCCTTCCACGCACCAAGCCCAACAGCAGTAACCACAAAAGCCAAAAACGCAACTACGACAACGACAAGGTGGATATATGAACAACATTATCCATATCATGAACTCCTAATCGATCGAACTTTTCAAGTTCTGTTATTCTGGTTGCTTTCCGGTTGCATCACCCCACCCCCCATGATGATCTTCACCAACGATTCCCACCGAAGCAATAACATGCTAACTCCTCGACTTAACTGAACCCACAACCCCATCTAAATCTTATGGTTTTTGATATAGCACCTGGTTTCTCTGACGCATCTTTGTGTGGTGCTGAAAAATTTCGGAGAGATACATTTTCATGTAGTCTATACAGTGAACCCGTCCTAAGCAAAAAACCGGAACGCCGGCTTCAGGCTTCATGTTAATCGTCCGGTACCATACCGATCTTTGAGTCTATGTCAACACTGCAAAAAAAAACCCGGAACGCTGCTCCTGAGCGCTCCGGTACCAACCGATCTTTGAGTCTATGTCAACACTGCAAAAAAAAACCCGGAACGCTGCTCCTGAGCGCTCCGGTACCAACCGATCTTTGAGTCTATGTCAACACTGGCATAACTGGTTGGTTTAATTGAAGCATGGTGTTACTAGCGACGAATATATTATATTTGATGTAGTTGAAATGCATAATCAATGGAAGTAGAGCATTCTTCCTAAAAAAATGCTTTCCTCATATTATTGTCAATAAGGGTCTTGACTCTTGAGACCGTGGGCGAAGGGCATAGGTAGGCCTAGTTGATTTCCTTGGTGGGAACCACTTAAGCAAAATATGCCCCGGGTTGTTTAGAACATCTGTGATTCTGTGAAGAGACCGGTATCAGCCTTTCGACAGAGCCGGTCCAAGGTTGGGCTGTCAACGGGGAGGTATACCCCCGCCGGACCATCCTATGATGGACTGGAGCCTGTTTTTATCTTGCTGACGAGCAAATCCCACCGTCCTGCGCTATAGCGTTCAGCAGGCGTGCCACGATCGTGGAGCGAACCACATCAAAAAGGTTTGGGCTTTTGAGGCCATGACCAGTTAAAATGCGCAACGCATACATTGACTCTCTACACAGTCAGCACATCTGTTGCAAGACTAGAGATGTTGCAATATATATATATAGCCTAATGTTATTAGGATATATATATACACACATATATATTAGGTTATATATATATAATACCTTTTAGTTTCTCATCACTGAGTAACGTGCGCACGGCTGGAAAAATGAAAACATGAAATAACGATTGCAAGGAAACAGCGCACATCACACGCCACCATGCACAGGTGACGGCATCTGAAACGAAGGCATCGAATCCTCGACCGCTTAAGATATTACGGAGACCCAACGAATAAGTTGCACCAAGTCGCGTAAGATTTAAACCTTGAAAATTATTGTGTAGGCTACAGCAGATAGGCAGCTTCAGCACCGAACGCAAGCAGCAGCGATTAAGCCTAACCAAAACAAAGATATTGATAAGGTAACATGGTTGTTTACACGCCCTCACAGAAACGTTAATAGGCTACAGAGCAGTGGTTCCCACAGTGTGGTCCGCAAGTGTGAGGCAGATGTTCCACGGCGCCGAGTTCAGCGAATATTCCCGATATATAAAACAACATATGTGTTGTCGCAATTTTGTTTACAGCATTCAATTCTGTAATGCGACTTTTGTGTGACGTTGAGAAAGTTTGGTGACTTAAACTGATATTGACATTCCATTTACATTTACAGCTCATTTGGATGCTCCTTTATCGACATTGGAAAGATGGGAGATTGAACAGACACATGCGAGTCTGATATTCCATGGATCATGACCCATTCAAGTACTGCCCGGGTTCCGCAAAATGCCTAACTCCACTGGAGTACTCTATAGGTCCCCTGCATGGCGCGTCGTCTGAATACCTTGGTGCATACCGTGTTTGTGTCTCGTCATCGGAGGCGGCTCAGGCCGGTCTCTCGCTGAGTCTCGGCTGAGATCGAGTTGTAAAGGAGACCTACAAGTGAGAAGATCAAAAACGTGCTTCGGTGATGGAGCCTTCTCGGTGGTGGGAGCAGTTATGGTTTTCAGTTACAGTTACAGTTATAGTTATCCAATTTATGATTTTTCAGTTAAAGTTATAGTTACAGTTAACTGAAATCAGATTTTTATGTTTCAGTTATTTTTGGCTATTTTTCAGTTACAGTTTCAGTTATTTCTCTTTATTTTTAAGTTATAGCATCAGTTATTTTTTCACAAGTCATGACTAATGACACACTGACCACAAGTATTCTGAACAGTTACCAGAAATATTTACGCAGCAAATCAATGTCGGTTTACTTCATAGTTGTAAAAAACGTTTTTTTCGTTTTTTATTTTTTTCCAAAAAACGTCGTTTTTTTCGTTTTTTATTTCTCGTCTCGTTTTTTTTCCGTTTTTATTTTTTTATTTAACTTTATTTATTTATTAACTGTCTGTTATTATTTTTTAAATTTAATTTTTGTCTGATATCCCTTACGTGATCTCCGTCCTTTCAAGGATTCATCTAATTTACGTAACAATTTAGTTTCATCAGTTGAAATAAACAGCACTGTACAGGAAATAAAATTTATAAAAGTTATTTGAATTTCTAAGTTATTGAAAATGCGATGTAGAAAAGTCAAATTATTTTCTTGACCGTTTTTTCTCGTTTTCTTCCGTTTTTTATTTTTTCCAATAAAACGACGTTTTTTTCCGTTTTTATTTTGATTTTACCGTTTTTAACAACTATGGTTTACTTTAAGGAAAACACGACGTTCCAGATTAACACATCCGACAATTAGGGTGCCAAACTCGTGGTTTTCAACGTCCTTGCCAGCAACGGTGTGAACACAACATCGACTTTTGTCGTCTGTGGCTTCGTAAAAAAAAATGTTCCCACACGCAACTTTCTACTTTTCGACCACTACTTGGCGTAAACATTATTCTCGTAGTCGTGGATTGTTTTACGGTTTAGAGCCAACGACAACACAACGAAAGGAAAAGGAACCGGAAGTGAAACGAACATAGAAAACTGAAAAGGAACCAGAAGTGAAACTAGCATAGAAAACTGAAAAGGAACCAGAAGTGATACTAGCATAGAAAACTGAAAAGAAACCAGAAGTGAAATGAGCATAGAAAATTGACCGTAGACTAGAGTAGGATTACCATTCAAACAGTAAGTAAGAAAAACACTAATGTTTTATTTTTCAGTTAACTTTTGTTATTTTTCAGTTATACAGTTTTCGTGTTTAAGTTACTATTACAGTTTCAGTTATTCAGTATTTTTCAGTTTCAGTTACAGTTAATTGCAAGACATTTTTCAGTTATTTTGTTATTTCAGTTACAGTTACAGTTAATAGAAATAACACTGGGCGGGAGTGACCTAGGTACTGGAACAGCCTCCCACCTTCAATCCGTGCCGCAATTTCAGTTGATGCTTTCAAGTCTAGTTTGAAGATTTACTACTTCTCGAAAGCTTTATCTCTAACTGATGTTTGGATTTGTTCAACTGTTCAAGCGCCCTTGTAATGGCATGTGCTGTGTTACGGTGCTGTAGAAATTGTCGGTTTCATCATCATCATCATCATCATCATCATCATCGTCATCATCCTCATCATCATCATCATCATCATCATCATCATCATCATCATCATCATCATCATCATCATCAAAGGTTCGTATGTGAACGAAGACGATGACAATGGGAGAAGATGGAAGGAGAGATAAGAGGGGATAAGAGTCAATTAGCCTCCTTCAGAATCAGATATCAGATAAAGCTAATAAATGATTCAGACGTGTTAGGCCGATCGCTGCGGAGATGAGAGCCTGTCTCGTTTTGTTACCATGGCGACCGAAAGACCCTCCCCCACTCCTCTGGATGCAGTGTCCACTTTCTGTGTGTTCAGGTCGAGTGTATGTATGTGTGTTCGTATGTTTGTATGTATGTGTGTGTTCGTATGTTTGTATGTATGTGTGTGTTCGTATGTTTGTATGTATGTGTGTGTTCGTATGTTTGTATGTATGTGTGTGTTCGTATGTTTGTATGTATGTGTGTGTTCGTATGTGTATGTATGTGTGTGTGTGTTCGTATGTTTGTATGTATGTGTGTGTTCGTATGTTTGTATGTATGTGTGTGTTCGTATGTTTGTATGTATGTGTGTGTTCGTATGTTTGTATGTATGTGTGTGTTCGTATGTTTGTATGTATGTGTGTGTTGTATGTTTGTATGTGTGTGTTCGTATGTTTGTATGTATGTGTGTGTTCGTATGTTTGTATGTATGTGTTCGTATGTTTGTATGTATGTGTGTGTTCGTATGTTTGTATGTATGTGTGTGTTCGTATGTTTGTATGTATGTGTGTGTTCGTATGTTTGTATGTATGTGTGTGTTCGTATGTTTGTATGTTTGTATGTGTGTGTTCGTATGTTTGTATGTATGTGTGTTTCGTATGTTTGTATGTATGTGTGTGTTCGTATGTTTGTATGTATGTGTGTGTTCGTATGTTTGTATGTATGTGTGTGTTCGTATGTTTGTATGTATGTATGTGTGTGTTCGTATGTTTGTATGTATGTGTGTGTTCGTATGTTTGTATGTATGTGTGTGTTCGTATGTTTGTATGTATGTGTGTGTTCGTATGTTTGTATGTATGTGTGTGTTCGTATGTTTGTATGTATGTGTGTGTTCGTATGTTTGTATGTATGTGTGTGTTCGTATGTTTGTATGTATGTGTGTGTTCGTATGTTTGTATGTATGTGTGTGTTCGTATGTTTGTATGTATGTGTGTGTTCGTATGTTTGTATGTATGTGTGTTGTATGTATGTGTGTGTTCGTATGTTTGTATGTATGTGTGTGTTCGTATGTTTGTATGTATGTGTGTGTTCGTATGTTTGTATGTATGTGTGTGTTCGTATGTTTGTATGTATGTGTGTGTTCGTATGTTTGTATGTATGTGTGTGTTGTATGTTTGTATGTATGTGTGTGTTCGTATGTTTGTATGTGTGTGTGTTCGTATGTTTGTATGTGTGTGTTCTTATGTTTGTATGTATGTGTGTGTTCTTATGTTTGTATGTATGTGTGTGTTCGTATGTTTGTATGTGTGTGTGTTCGTATGTTTGTATGTATGTGTGTGTTCGTATGTTTGTATGTGTGTGTTCTTATGTTTGTATGTATGTGTGTGTTCTTATGTTTGTATGTATGTGTGTGTTCGTATGTTTGTATGTGTGTGTGTTCGTATGTTTGTATGTATGTGTGTGTTCGTATGTTTGTATGTGTGTGTTCTTATGTTTGTATGTATGTGTGTGTTCGTATGTTTGTATGTATGTGTGTGTTCGTATGTTTGTATGTATGTGTGTGTTCGTATGTTTGTATGTATGTGTGTGTTCTTATGTTTGTATGTATGTGTGTGTTCGTATGTTTGTATGTATGTGTGTGTTCGTATGTTTGTATGTATGTGTGTGTTCGTATGTTTGTATGTATGTGTGTGTTCGTATGTTTGTATGTATGTGTGTGTTCGTATGTTTGTATGTATGTGTGTGTTCGTATGTTTGTATGTATGCGTGTGTATACGGCGTGTTTAATACAGCTTTATTGCATGATGCATTTTATGTATACATGCTATATAGCGTGTCCTTCTTTGTATGCTTCCCGTCGTATTGTCTTGCTGCGTGTATTTCTTTGAATGTCTTATTGTGCATTCTTCTGGTTTCGTTGTACGCCTCGAAGTGTGTATGCGTGAGAGGAGACTTAGTAATCTGATATTTACTCCACTCTCTCCGTTTGATCGATCAACCAACTGCTTCACGTAGACGGAAATGCTCGCCATCCATTCCATCCATTCCCCTGAAGGTCATTCCATTTCCTCCTCCTTGCCACCATGCTGATGATGCAGGCCTCCATCTCATCTAGGATCCAGCCACGCTCTGTAGGTTGCATCCCTCCAATCTATTTCTGTCCCTCCATTTCCTCATCCCTCCCTCCATCCGTCCGTCCGTCCATCCATCCATGATCCATCCATCCATTCATCCATACATCGATGCGTTTGCTATAGAGGCTTATCACAGAACGCCCGATGGCGTCCTTGAGCGATGTCCTCTGTTGCAGCAGCAGAGGCAGCAGCAGCAGCAGATACCCTGAATTATTTCATGGATGTCAAGGCTTGCTTTCCACTTCAGTGCTGGCACGGGCTCCTGCTGCTGCTGCTGCAGCTGCGTTGCCATCGGCAGCTGATGCATCAGCTCAACCATAATAGACTTCCGCCTATGGACAACGCACAGCAAACGCACGCACCTATATTATAAGTTTCACAAAAATATTGCCTCGTAATATAACACCCCCTCCAACATACACTCAGATCACAGCTACGTAAAACAGCACGATGCTTGAAAGCTATACGATTATAAATACGAAGCAGGTATTTGCGTACCGGACTAGCGGTGATGGAAAGATTTGCCTCTCACTTTTTCAGCGAATTTTTGAAGCGTTGGTTTTGGTCGAGATTGTGTTGGTGACGCTGTCGATGACGATGCATGGGAAAGGTGTGAGGAACTGAGGATCTGGCGGAGGGGTCTTTGTGGGCGACTAGGGTGACGCATAAAATGAGGGTTTATTATACATGAGAAGAATGAGTGGCTGTTTAGTTCTGAGCTATTTATGGCTGTGCAGTGCGTATACGGTTCTGCTGGCGATGTAAATAATTAACGACGGCATTTCTGTTGGATGTCGACCTTCTGACTTCTGTACGGACCTGATGTGAATGTATTTGTTCGTCCATGTTTAGGTCTAACTGTAGGCTCATTATATGAACTCTATATCGCTTTAGACTGGCCTCCCGGCTGGTCGACTTGGGTGCTTGGATCGGATCTTGTGTTCTGCTGCCCGCCTTATCGGCCGTATATCCAAATGTGGCCATGTCTCTAGATGCATGCGCGACGTTCTCCACTGGCTCCCCTATGAGCAGCGGATTTCGTACAGGATATTTCCCCTAGCCTGACTCTGTTTACTAGGCCTCTCTCCCGCTTATCCTCGCGAGCTCTGTTAGGGCAAGGGCTTTCGATCCTTCCGCTCGTCTGAGCAGGTCTCCTATACTTGTACCTTTTGCCCGTACCTCCACTATGCAGAACCGCGCTTTTTCGGTGGTGGGTCCCTCGACCTGGAATGGCCTCCCTCGGGAGCTTCGCCTCTTTCCTATGACCTTCTCTCCTATGTTCTTTTCACACTTAAGACTGTTCTTTTTGGCCGTGCTGGAGTTGGGAGCACGTCCCAGTAGTTTTCTTGAAGGTCGCTATATATATGTTCGATACGAATGAATGAATGATTAGACCATTTTGTCGCACCTTGACTAAACCAGTTGTTTGCGCACTGTTTGGTTCTCGATTATGCGAATGCAAGCTTTATCATGGTAGGACACAAGCCTCTGGCAATCAATAAAGCTCCCAGACATCACTTTCTCAAACAATAATGATAACACCACCAAAATCGTTGGCCGTATACTAGATACTAATTAACTCTCACAGTCCGCCATCTGGCGAAGGGTCGCCGCTTCCGGTTGGCAACGACCCCCCCCCTTTCGAATACGTCGTTTTACAGTTATAGGATATATACCACTCAGAGTAGGTCTACACTCAATGCGTAATGTAGTAGACTTAGGTGCAAATATAGCGCACATTAAATCATCAGAAATTAATGCTGAGAGGAGCGCATCACGCGATAGACTATTTAAATTGACAAATCACGTCTGAAGCAGTTGGTCGCAACTGAAAACCGATGAGATAGAATAATTGATATCTGATATTTGCTGATTTGAAAGCTGAGCGCAGCAGCAGCAGCAGCAGACCACGTGTATCAAAGTGAGTCAGATTAAAACTGGCAGATAAAACAAGGATTGGATTCTCATTTGGATGAGATTGAACTGAATCTATGACAGATTCATAGCAGTCAAACACACAATATAGGCTTACATATCAAGCATGGCTAATCGTAGGCCTACAAGGCGGGCGTTCTATCCAATCGCCTGTCCCACAATCTGATTGCAGACACAATAGACTATATATATAAGCCACGATCTATGTTCGCAATGTCAGCTATTCGGCTATTCGCGAATCCAATATACTCTGCGATTCTATTTTTCGCGCCAAGAGATGCTAAGTCAAGAGAAGGAAGACAAACCATGCGCTATATAAATTGGTGGGTGACACAGGGTCAGAGCAGCATTATATTTTATGTTTAGGATTTTCACCTCTACGGCCTGGGTTTAGATCCCGGGTCACACGTGTACAGTGAAATCGATATAGCCATAGATCTCATCCTTGAACTGTTGGATATAGGCCTATATAATGCATTATATATAATGTTTAATATGGACTTCGGGTCGGGATCAAACTGCACAGGACACGCGCAAGGAAGGGTTGATAAATTTCCTATCTAGGTCGGTCTGCTTTATTCATTCTTTCATTCTTTCATTTCTCCTTCTTTCGTTTATTCTTTCGATCTTTCGCCCATTCATTCATTCCTCATTGATTCGTTTGATATAGTTCAAGATCTGTCTGCTCCATTCGCTTCCGACCCAACCCCGGCTAAAGAGAACAGTCTTGAGGTTAGAGAAGAACGTGGCCGCAAGGGCTCTACGCATTAGGCGTAGACCCACAGGAACCCATTCCAGATTGTAGGGCCAGCAACAGAGAAGGCATGGCGCTGCATAATAGATATCCGTGACCGGGGAACAAGAAGCTCACACACACACACACACACACACACACACACACACACACACACACACACACACACACACACACACACACACACACACACACACACACACACACACACACACAAAACACGTACAAATGTGCACGGCGCACGTTGGTTCGTGCATTAGGCCTAATTCATTCGCTCATTCATTCATTCAGTAATTCGCTTGACCGTTCATGCACTTGTCCATTAATGCATTCGTTCAATTGTGCATTTATTCCTTCAATAACCATTTATTGGTTCAGAGAAGTTAACTTGTTTTTCGTCTACAGGAATTTTCAAAATTAAAATTAAAAACTCCTATGTAGCCTATATAGTTAATTAGTTATATTCTATATACAGAATATAATGTCTTTGTCGGGATAGGCTATATAGTCTATCGAATTCATTCTGAAGATCTTGGCTACTGATCTTCATGCATTCACACAAAAATCACTAGAGTTTGCCTTCAACTCTGTTGATCTAAGCAGTGACCCCGTCATAAACAAGAAAAGAACCGGAATGTCGGCTTCAGGCGCCATGTGAATCTAGAATTTTCCACAGAAAGAACCGCTATGCAGCGTTCCGGTCGTCAATAGAAGAACTGGAACGCCGTTCCGGTGCGTTCCGGTCCCAACCGATCCCTGGATAAGAGACCATTATTTTGTTCAAGCATTTCTATCTTCAAAGTAGTTGATGGGTCATTGGGTCATATATATCGCCATAGGGACATTGGGAACTAAAGCCGCAAATGGTTGTTCGATGCATCTCTTTCAGGGGCCATCGTCCTAACAAAATAAACTCGCACAAAACTAAACCATCCAGTACAAACTAAACCTAACATTAGACAACATAATATACGTGTTGATGCATCAGAGAAAGGTCACAGAGAAACAGTCAGGCAGGCAGGCAGGCAGGCAGGCAGGCAGGCAGGCAGGCAGGACAGGCAGGCAGGCAGGCAGGCAGAGGATCAAGGCACGTAGATATACGGAAGGACACAAACATCTATAGACAGAACAAAAGATAGAGAGACAGATAGACCAAAAATAATACTGACGGATAATAATATGTCTCAGTTACCTAAAACCGTGCGCCGTGCACACGTGTGTGTGTGCGTGCGTGCGTGTGTGTGTGTGTGTGTGTGTGTGTGTGTGTGTGTGTGTGTGTGTGTGTGTGTGTGTGTGTGTGTGCATATTACATAGCGACGTTTGGATGAGCAGTGGGAACTCCGAAGAAAAGTTCTGTTGGAACGCATGCGTTACCAGGGTTCCTTTGCATTGTGAGCAGTGGGAATGCAAGCAAATAATTTCGAGAACAGTGGCACGCGTTCCCATGCACACACTTTAGGCTAAACGCTTTGTGTGTGTGTGTGTGCATGTGTGTGTATGTGTGTATGTGTGTTCAGTGTATAGCCTATCGGCGTGCCTGTATGTGCATCTGCAGATAGGCCTATAAGGATAACTGCTTTTGTTTCTTTTCAGGTATTTCCTAAAGGTCAGAGAATGCAAAGCCGTAAAGCACGATACAGATGATCATCATTCATGAGAAGATCCTGGTTCTAATGCAGAACAGTTGTTTTAAGCGCAGATACAAACTGCTGCCGTCATAGACACATCATCATTGCGAAGCGAAGTTTTTAAAGGCTATACAGTGTATATATATATATATATAATTTACAGGCTTCGAATAGCTTTGCCTATGCATCTATTACTAAAGTATACATAAAAGACATATTATTTGCATGAATATTATATGCATGGTCCCCGGAGCATATAGGCATCACCAGTCCATGGCAGGGCTTTTTTGGTGTGCAGTTCTAAACAAAAACTGCAGTTCTAAATGAATTTGTGCAGCTGTAAAAGCATTTTTGTGCAGTTAAAATAGCTAAAAAGGTCATTGTCATTCCATTGGGAATAATTTACCATGGATTTTTGAAAAGATGAGAAGGGGTTGTGCAGTTCTAAAAATTCCTTAAAAGAAGCCCTGGTCCATGGGTTGAGGACTGAAGATGCAGCATATGAAACTAACCGGTGATGATAATGTTGATAATGATGAGGATGGTGGTGGTGATGATGTGGATTACGATGATGTATAGACCTATTATGATATGGTAGTGGCAATGATGATGATGACAACGACGAGGATGATAATAGATGAAGATAAGGAGGAGGAGGGTGTGGTTGCAGCCATTGACCTTATCGTCCCATGTGGCAGATGCAGTTATCGATTGATTTCTCGGCCGACTTCGGGTGTTGGATTTTCCGAGGCTTATAGTTGGTTGCCGAATGTTGAGTTAAGCGCTCGCTCGGTATCTCCAAATCCAATGTCAATGTTAAATAATTGTTTTTGCCTCGGTCGTCAGTCGAACAACCGTATGCAGCCAGACAGCCAGACACACATAAAGAAATAGGCCTACAGACATAATAGGTTGACTAAGCTGACTTGCTGACTCAGACTGCCTGGCTGAGTCCAGGGCTGACGCCTGGGCGCTGTGCCGATAGGGCCTACGAACCTTTCAGGGGCCTACGATCCAAGTCTGAAAATGTGATATTGAAAAAATAAGTTTAGCCTAATGATTGAATATGACGCGAAAATGGAAAATGAAATTTCACATTCTAATTTAATATTTTTTGTAATTGTACTGAAACAGTTTAACTTTAAGATATCAATTTAAAGTTAAGTTGAGCTGTGCAACAGCCTAAACTATGTGAACTTAACGGCTCTTGCAATAGCATGATCACTCAGAGGTGTGAAAGAGACAACCCGCGAGCCATTTCTGGGAATTCTGGCCCGCAGACGATTTATTCCCTGACCCATGGAGAATTGCCTAAACTTCCCTAAAGACTAGGCCTACACAATTTGAGAATAAAAGTTTAAATTTGTCATTTTTAAGGCTTAGTGAGTTTTATTTGATTTTGTGACTGACAATGACGGTCAAAATTTAGATTTTCACGCCTAATTTGACTGTTTTGTATGCTTAAAAAACCTGCACCATTTAAGATTTAGTTTTGCAGAAATTTCTGGAAACGCGCTCAACGAGCTCCCGCCCAGATCCCTACCCCATTTTGCTCAAGCACCTTCGGCATCCTGGTCCGCCACTTGCTGGAAAAATACTGCCACTGGGCACTGGCCCGCCATTAAGAAAGGTTTAACTTATACCGTCTTCAAATGTCATTTCCCGCATTACCGGCAACTCGTTTTCAGTTTCAGAGCTGGCAGTTAGGGCCTACGAAAGCAATGTAATGTAATGTAATGTAAATCTTCGAAAATTTCTCAGCGCCCACAAAAGCCACGTCAGGGGAGACCAGCTTATTCACCGGCGCTATATCAAATCAGTCCGCAATAGCCAAAACTCCTCTGTTCATTTCGGTGCCAGGTCAAAATCCGGGAGGTCAAGCCGAGGAGACAGCATGGTGCTACGGTGGCAGTCGGTGATGATGGTGGTCGTGTGGTGGCGAAGGAGTGGAATCAGGATAGGATATCTTGAAGAGTTCGGTTTTCAGTC
This sequence comes from Aporrectodea caliginosa, assembly GCA_020284085.1. Classification (NCBI taxonomy): domain Eukaryota; kingdom Metazoa; phylum Annelida; class Clitellata; order Crassiclitellata; family Lumbricidae; genus Aporrectodea; species Aporrectodea caliginosa. Next base: position 832,955 of record JACEVL010000084.1, read on the forward strand.
GTGAGTGGAAAGTAGAAGAGGAGAGTGCAAGCGGAGGAGAAGTTGAGTTAAGAGGCGAGATAGGAGGATGAGCAAACTGGCGGAGGTCTTTGGGAGTCCGTTCCAAAGAGCTGGTGCAGCATAGACTAAGGAGCGGTTGCAGAATTTCAGAGCGGATGACACTGGAGGCCGGGATAGAGAAAGGTATGATGATGAGCGAGTAGACCCGGGCGGTTGGATGGTGAATAGCTGGCGAATGTAAGACGGTTTAGACGTTTTGAGGCATTGTAGGTAAGAGATAATATTTTGTAATGGATGCGCTGAGGGATCTTAAGCCAATGAAGTGATTTTAGAACAGGGGTTATGTGGTGGTGTTTGGGAGTTTTGGTGACTGCGCGGGCGAGAGCGTTCTGGACTGTTTGCAGGCGTTTGATTTGAGAAGAGTCGATGTTGTAAAAGATGGAATTACAGTAGTCGAGTTTGGAATGAACAATTGAGGTGGCGATTGTGCATGCAGTCTTGTAATCAAGTATTGGGCGCAATCGACGAAGGTCGCGGATGTGCATATAGCAGGTGCGAGATAGCTGGCTGATGTGGTCGGAAAAGGTGAGGTTCTTATCAATGATGATTCCAAGGTTGCGGACAGGAGAAGAGTAAGGTGCGGGAGAAGCGAGATCGGTTGGACAAAGATCGGGAGGAAAGGCTAGTTTGTTTAATTGCTCGCGGAGGCCAATAATGAGGAATTCTGTTTTTGAAGGGTTAAGGCAGAGCAGATTAGCGGTCATCCAAGCTGAAATCTGGGTGATTGTGTTGCGTAGATGATTTAATGCGTCTGGAAAGGACTGAGGGGAGAAAGAAATGAAGAGTTGTGTGTCGTCGGCATAGAGGTGATGATCAGTAGAGGATGAGGAAATGAGTTTGCTGAGTGGGGAGGTGTAAAGAATGAGTGTAAAGCAAGAGTGCCTAGGGCCTACGACGACCTTAAAACGGCCCTGGCTGAGTGACTGACTGATTGAGTTCTGTAGAGCCAGGCAGACATAGGCAAAAGAACGGAAGAACCTAGCTCTTGAGATTAGATACGATTCATACGAACTCCTATCCCTTAGGATATAGTAAGCCCTAGTAACGGTTTCGGTGCGTTTGTCATAGCCATTATAGGAGTCGACTGGTTCGTGTCCTTGACCTCTCACAGATCTCGACGGATTGCGGTCTCACTGCCACGACTGTCGATCAATCGATCGCCTAGATCGTGCTTATCAATGCGCTATATAGACTCCAGATTAGAGTGAATTTGAAGACCACTCGATTCGGTCTTAAGGTTGAATGTGACCTAATTATTCGAGTGGAGCTATTTTCACCAATGGTTACGAATTCTTTAACACCCTGGATCTTATTTCATTCGACAGCTGCTGCTGTTCTTAGCGGCTGAGGCCCAAAGTCGTCGCGCAGCTGAACGACCATGCGACACATTGACCGATCGAAATAGGTTAAAGGTCAGGAATGCCGTCCAATAGGAGCAGAGCCCTTATTCGATCGAAAGCATCGGTCTGCCAGCCATCCGAAAATCATCAGCGGAAATCTACGAAATTGAAAATCGCGCTTTAACGATAAACCGAATTGCGGCGAACACTCTGAAGCAAAAAAGCACCACCTACCGGTGACTTTCCCGCTGCAGTTGAAGACCGACTTGATCCGTACTCCAGGCAGTATTAGATCCGGGGTGACAGAGGTAGAGGGAAATGACCCAGTGACCGCTGTAGCCACGGTCTTCCTCCCTCCCTCTCTCCCTCCTGCTCTTCCTGTTCAATAGTTGGCACCGCCTGTACGCAATTGACGAACAGGATGCCGACGAAGCCACGACGGCTGCAGCGGCGGCTGCTGATGCAGAGGGCCTTGCGTATACGATACGAGAATATTCGGCAATGATGCCGCCGCCGCCGCTGCTGCAGCTGGTGTGTATGGAGAGAGCATTGCTGCCATCAGTGGAAGAGGAGGAGGGAGGAGGAGGAGGTTTATTCGGCAGGCACCACCACGGCCTTCGATAAATCGATGAAGAAAGGAACCCCTATGCCTATTCACGCTCCCATCTCTTCCCTGTTCATCAGTCACCAAGCCCCGACGCCCGTAAGTATAGTTTCTGTTTAACGACGCTGTATCATAAAGAAGATGATGTGTTGCCCTTCTCCTTTATCCAGGCTTGAGACTGGCACCACTCGAGTACGGCACTTGTCTATTTCGCCTAATTCAATTTACTCGGCAGCGAGTTATGAACCAGTTCAAAGCAATGAATCATTGAAATAATAATCATCATCATCTTGATAATCATTATCATCATCATCATAATCCTCATCGCCACCATCATAATAATCATCATAATAATAATAATTATCAGCATAATCACCTAGTCGTACAAAGGCAGTTGGTTCGAACACAAAACAAATGCATAATTCATAAAGTTCAGTTTAAGAAAATATTCATTCACACAGAGCTAGGCAGAAAAGAGCATGATTGGCATATACATGTATAAAAACATGCATATATATATAATTACATATATATACACAATGTATAAAATTATATATATACATTGTATGTAAAATGGTGAGTGTTTTACATTCTGCACACATAAATATATGTATATATATATATATAAAATTAATTTTATATATATACACTGTGTGTAATGGTGACAGTGTTTTATATCTGTTTACATACTGTATATAACAATCGTAAAAGGTCCTAGATTTCATATAAAGAACTTTATAACTGGGTTCTTTACCTCAGAGAGCAAAGACACTAGTCATATAAGAATAAATTTAATCATCTACTGATTAGCAAAGTAAAAATTTATTGAAGCTGTCATTGTCAACCTATCATTTCACCTAACTGACAAAAAAAGCAGATTACATCAGACTGCAAGGCCTGGTTGGGTATTCTGAAATTACCCAGTGGGCTCTTAATAATGTGTATCATCACTGGCATAAATCACTGCTGCATGTTCATGGTATTAAGGAAGTTGATGTGGCCTAGAAACACACAAATACACACACACTTACGCATACCTACACCTACAAAGTGTGCTACACTTGTACCCACACACACACACACACACACACACACACACACACACACACACACACACACACACACACACACACACACACACACACACACACACACACACACACACACACACACACACACACACCCAGCAATTGCCGCAGACGTTTGCTGTGTTGTGCCTATCATAAACCCTTGTGGACATTGCTATAGAGAGAGAAGACAGTAAAAGCTTTTTAATTAAACAGAAGTTACACAAGACTGTCGCTGTATTTCCAAACCAAATGTCTCTGTCAGCATTCCGTGGCAGACAGTGCTCTCAACAAACACTAATTTACTAAGTGCTTGCAAGTAAGAGGTTGGTTGGCCCTTGAGACCAGTATAAATGGAGCATGACTACCACAGTGGCCCATCGGGATGATCAGCAAGCAGCGCAGAAGAGCTGGACACAGCAGGCATGTTTGTATGGTATGTAGATCCCAAAAAACTCCTATCAACTGATGATGTGATAGGTCACACAGTACAGCAGATAACACAGCTCAGTGTTCAAATGTTGAGGTCACATACAAAGGTCATCTTCCACAAACATTCCACTCATATCATTTAGTTACAATACATGTACACACACACACACACACGCACACACACACGCACACACACACACACACACACACACACACACACACACACACACACACACACACATACACACTTGAAATATATCTGACTGTTCCATAACACTGATATACATGCAGTATATATACATGTAAACATATTGAATGCATAGGCCTACAGGCCCTACACACATACACAGTATATAGAAATAATTATATTTACCAAACAATAAGTGTGTATGTCTGTAAGTCAAACTGATAAACACAGTATGTATAAAGACATGTATATACTGTGTGTATATTATAAACTTATGTAGAAAACATGTGTACATGATGTTTCAATAAAATAACAAAGAAACCTAGAGGAAGAGTCAGTAGAGGGACAAAGATGGAAGATGAGGAGATTGAGGAGCTAGCTGGAAGAGATGGACAGGAAGAAATGAGAGAAACATGTTGGGAGAGAAGCATAAGTTGAAGGTGGAGAGTGGAGACGGAGAAGGATGGAAGTGTTGGAAGAATAACTGTCACTCATTAAGACGGGGCACAGAATCATAATCTCGAGATTTCTACAGCGCCCAAACAAGTGAAGTGACAGGAACCATGAAGGAAAAAAGGCCAGAAAGCAGCAAAATATTGTTCTATTAAGGTGAGTCTTTCACCTGTTTGCTTGGGCTGATAAAGTTAGCTCAAGGTCATTTCAAGGTCAACGGTCAAAAATCTAGGAGAAATGGCCATAACACAGAATCACCCAAATAAAACAACATTTGGCTGACTGGCCGGTTTCTATTAATTTTGAAATGACCTTGAATCAAGTTAGCCTTTTTAATACTAGCAAACAGGTAAAAGAATCACCAAAATAGAGCAATATCTGGCTGAGTTACGAATATTTCCCCAGATTTTCCTGTGAAATTGACCTTAAAATAACCTTGGATTGTCTTACATTTTGTAGCCTTGCTTTATACCACAGGTAGCCCTTATCAAGACGAGAAAGAATTAGCCGATTTGAACAATTATTGGCCGAGATCTGGCCATTTTTCTCTGATTTTGACAGATTTTATTATTTCTGACCTTGAAATAACTTGAATGACCTAGAATTTAGTGTCAATATTTCTCGCAGATGTAGCTCTCATCGAAATAAACAGAAAAAAATTAATTCAAATCAAACTCTTCGTTTGTTTTTTGTGATAAAAAGAGTAATGAGAATGGACTCAAGTTCCAAGTCCCAAGGTTGACTGCCTACAGTCCTGGTAATTTAAGGGGTTTATGAATTAATCATGAATACAAGAAATAGGTAGAACCAGAAATACGGGTGCTACATCCCATGGAATACAGCTAATTATGCAGTAATCTCAATTAGATTTATGATTTTTTGTCCATCAGTTGTGTCGATAAATTTGTGTGTTGCAACATCTCCACAGATCCGCGAAAGCAAAGCTTTGCAACATAACTGTTAAATGCAGCACCGAAATGCTTAAAATCAACAATTCATCCAAAACAATTTATTAAATGAATACATACAAAACAATACATTACAGTAAAGAAATCTTTAAAATACACTGTGTCAAGAATCATCACCTCATCATCGTTCCTTGGGGCATGTTCACTCTTTGACTTAGTGCACTGACCTACAAGATAACTGCAGTATTATACTACAAAAAACTATGGAGTGACAATAATGCAACATAATGATTCTATGCTACAGGATCTTCAACTCTGCATAAAAATATACCAACAGAAAGATTAAAAAATTATCCAATTGATGAGATAAATTTTAGATCGAAATATAAAAAATTAAACTAACAAAGCACCAACCATGTAAACAGCCCTAACAAATTTTTCAATAGTATAATATTAAAAAACTTAGCTGCAAGACACAAGAATAGTACAAAGAAAAACAACTATGCTACACAATAACTGCAAAATAATTAGATGTACTTAGTATTGTGTTGCTTCATGCCAAATATGTTTTAACGAACAGCAAGATCAAATTCAAAAGTATTATAGTAGTTCAAACTGTCCGTGGCACAAATGATTAATAAGACATTCTGAAGCCCTATAATGAGCAATACATTAAGCAAATAATTTTTACCATAATTACAGATTAATTTGTTAACATGAATTGGAACAGACACAAAAGATTTTGACTTGGTTAACTGTTAAGTTGATGAAACTCAAATCTTTAAGACATGGTAAGATTCTTTGCATCTGCCAGTCAGATCAGCCAAATGAGAACATTAAAAAAACAATACCGGTAGTCAAAATACCAAGACAGATAATTGGCATGTACAGTAAGAGGCACTTAAGTAGCAACTTTGAGTTGAAAAATTCTGACTTAGTACTGAAACCAATAAAAAACAACTGTTCTCCCACAAACAATCTGCAGCACTTCACTGAATGTTTCATTAATAAGAAACTTGGATTCCCACTAGATCAGTTATTTACACGGTTGTCTGCAGCACTCAAACAGGGTTACACTATCCTTTGGTAAACCAAGAACTCGAAAATGCTCTTTGAAAATCTGAATGGGTTAGCGTGCTGCAATTTCAATGCCCAGACATAATCGAATAAAAGCCCCATTTTCATCATTTGTCACCCCCCCTCCCCCATCCACTATATAACCATAGTAGAGTACTTAGAAAAGCTATTGTTACATGTTTGCACAGGTGCTTCTTAAAGCCAAGTTCCAAAGGTTAAGGACAAACAAACAAATCCACATTGCAGATCTTTAATATATAGTCTACCAGCTAGTTCACTATAGCTAAGGCAGAAAGGACTGGCAAACTAAAGTGCATATATAACTCATGAACAATAGCAAGAATAATAGTCATAAATAATTATGACTATAATGATAATAATCATCTGCCAAATCTCGACCAATTCTAGCTGTTCCTGAATGGTTTTATTTTCAGCAGAAGTTTAAAACCCTAAGCAATCATTTCTACTGCAGGTAAAAAAAATAACAATACCAATTATAATAATAATTAATTCATGAGAACTGCATTGCTCCACACTTCACATTACAAATATAACGATCAGTGCAACCTTTTCATGAATTTTCTAATATTATTAAATGTGCTGTACATTAATTTACAATGGCTCTGGGTCATACTTTTTCCAGAGTTTAATTTTTTATACAACAATGATGAAGTGGAGTTGACATGAGAGAATGAGACAAATGAACTGGTTAGGACATGGCAAGCCACGCTCATCAACAGTACTGGAAGGGAGGCTACAAGAAGACTGGATGACAGACAATAGGAACCAACTGGGTTCCTCTACACAGAAGAAACAGAAAAGGCACTCAACAAGGCAGAATGGTGTCATTTTCACTTAGACTGCTATGCCTTGCATGAGCAACACACCAAAAACAAATGCAGATCAAAGACGGTAATTTTATCTGTATGCTTCGAGACAGCTGACCAACAAACTATTCTGACAGCCTTCTGATGCACCTTGTGTTTATGTCCTGTTCCACACCTGTGCCAAAACAATAGTCTCAGATGTGAAAAGATGATCAGCAGCATATCTTGGTGAAGACTTACATCTCACAGAATGCATTTCAAAATAAATCCTGATGTTCTTCTAATTCGGATTTGATGCACTGCTCTCTGCACAGCAATAAGCAACTCAAAATTCCTGCTGTAAAGAAGCAATCGAGGTTTAGATAGAAACTCAGCAATGATCTTTAACTAAACAAATGTCTTTCTTTCGGCTTTACCTAATGTTCCAATTCATTAGCCCGGTTAATAGAAATATGGCTAAACAGTCTTCCACGCATCTAACAAGTTATCAGATAGCAGCAATATTGACTTTCAAATTACCATCAAACCACAAACTTTTGATGAGCAAATGACTGGTTTGTGTACATTGACACTGTCCATCAGAACTGCTTGTAATGAATTCCTACTTGGACACTCACCATTCATAACCTTATTTAAACAACACGATCTACATAGGCCAATCGAAATGACTCCACAAGGATTCTGTTCAGTTAGGACTTCAACTAAACTGCAAGCAGAAAATGCACGAGATTTTAACCCCTTCAATCGACCAATTAAACAATCACCAAGTGGCCAACAGAAACCTTGTAGCCATGAGCCAGATAGTCAGTACACCCTTAGTTTTCGCTTCGGACGCTTTTTGTCCAGCTCCCGCAGAGGGAAGACAGTTCTGCCTGGACTTCTGGATCCCGATGAAGTTCTTCGATGTCCTCTGCAGCGACCCGCCGGGGTTCGGAACGCAAAGAATGACCTGACTTGTTGGACTTGTTGGACCGAGCGCTTTTGTCGCTGATGCGTATCGACCGCTGCTCCATCAGATTCTTACTGATTGTACTGTGCAGGTCTTTGCTGCTCTGCGTTGGCGTCGTCAGCCACGGATGCTTCAATGACTCAGCGGCTGTCATGCGTTTGGTCGGGTCCACCGTCAACAGTCCATCGATGAAATTCTTCGCAAATGACGAAACGTCCTTCCAGTGCTAAATATACATAACAACACGAGTTCAGTAAAGGTTCACATTTGCTTAAGTATCTCTATCGAACATGTCGACAAATCAGAGGATCATTTATTTATGCCACAAACATAACCACAAAAAATCAGGACACCTTTATTAACAACCAAATTGCAATAAAACTAATTTATTCAACTGTGAACGGATAAAGGACACCAGATGGCCGAGCCTTCCATGTACACTTGTACAGTCACTGTTTAAGTATTAAACATCTTCGCTGTTGCTTAATTTCCCTGCAAATATATTGTGCTAATAGCATCAAGCTACTATCCAAAGTTAATCAATGAAGTGAAGTATGCTTTATTGGGAACCGTTTGCTGACATCGCTGACACTAAAATTACAACAGAGATAGTCAAATGTCCAATCCTTCATTCTTCCTTAACATGCTAGACTGTCCATCACATGGGGTGGGGGTAGGGGGTTTCATGGTTTCTCTGAACTTCCAGTGGTTCAAATTTTATTCATGTAAAAGGCTCTATAAAAACAACAAAGTATGTTGGACATTTAACTACACGAACAGCAGTGTTCTGCTCTTGTGTCCAAAACCTTATGACTTATCCATTGCCAACTCAAGGGTCACAGGGTGGGATAAGTGAGTCTCTGCTATGATCCACTTTGAGATAGGACAGCAGTACTTCGTTTTATAATCATCTACAGCGTCTCTTCATATCATACATACACTTCGAAATTTACATATAATCCAATGGACGAATGACTGGCAAGCTGTTTGATGGCCACGTGTTGAGCACTTCTGAGAGACTCTTAAGTGGCGCTTTATAAATGTTTTGTTACATTACATTACATTACCAAATTACTATAATACATGTGAATTACACCCAAAGCTTATTATAAGGTTGTCTTTGGGAGCTCACCACAAACTGCCTTATAACATGGTTTTGCTTCGATGAAGTCAGTTCTAAAGCTGAAATAAATGTGGGATCCAAGTCCCTAACCATGTTATATCAGATTGATGTTAGTAATGTAGTATGTTCAAAGGAGTATCAATTGCAATAATCAGTAAAAAGTTATGCTTATACTGGAAAAGTGTAGCAATGCATCTACCAGGTTCTTACAAATTTACACAAGAAATTCTTAAATGTAAAATACCTGTCCATCGTAACTGTACTTTGCTTTAAGAATCAGTCGGTAAAGCCTTGCATAGCTTTCGTCATCGAAAGGCATTGTCCCACTGAGCAGGATGTACGAAATGACACCAACAGCCCACAAGTCCACCTGAGACATGTATGGCTGTCGGGCCAGAACCTCGGGGGCGATGTACTCCGGAGTGCCACAGATTGTGCTCATAAACTCGTCTCTCGTCTTACGGAATGCGCTCAGGCCAAAATCTGTAATAAGGATTTTCGAGTCTGGGCCTGGATGATAGTACAGCAAGTTCTCAGGCTTGAGGTCACGGTGAGTAATGCCAAGACTATGCAGGTAGCGCAGACCATCAAGGACCATCGTAAGGACCTTGCACGCATCTGACTCTATGAAACTGCCCTTGGTGATGATTCGGTCAAAGAGTTCACCCCCGGTGGCCAGATCAACTATCATGTACAACTTGTCTTTGCTTTCAAATACTTCCACAAGCTGGATGATGTTCGGGTGCTGGACACGACGTAAAACGTTCAATTCAGACTCAAATAATTCCTTGCCTCGTAACCTTTCCACCATTTTGATAGCGTACGGCTGGCGCGTTATCCTATGTTCTACTCTCACAACGCGGCTGAAAGTTCCCCTACCGATTAATGCCTTAATGTCATATTTGGCAGTTACCCGTGGATCGAATTTGGCCTTGTACCGTGCCATTTTCCTGTTGACTGTCCCCCTCTGTGGATCGTCGCCCGAAAGATTTGTCGTTTGGTTCTGGATGTCTGGATTTTTCTTCGTTGACTTCTGACTTTCTTGAAACTTCTTTGCATTCCGGTCTGCGGACGACGGATTGGCACTGTCACATTTATCCTCAGTGAGGGTCGAAACCGAGTAGACGGGCTTGATGAGCGAGCCCACATTTTTGGGCACTTCGGGCACCCTTTTCGCCAATAGGCAACCCATTCTATGTGTTCATCTTGTAACACCTGTTCTATTACCTATCATCACTTCGGGATTACTCCAACTTTACCATCTGATTCTTAACATAACCATGGACGGTGCTACTGCAAATATTTCTTTATTAATTAACGATAAACAACATTGAATGAATTTTTACGAAAACATCCAAGATGGCGTCTCCTTTTAACCCGTCGACTTGTTAGTACTTCTTTAACATAAACAGACAAACTATTTTCGTTTTGTGGGTTTAGGTTTATTATTTTATTATCTTATACTTTTCCAACTAAAATATGCAGCCAAGAATAATATTGTATTCTAAATTTTAGCAAACTGTTGAACGTTTACTCATTTTAACACCGTCTGTGAATAAGCTGGTTCTCTCGCCCAGCTTAACTTTCGTCAGGAGCTATAAGAATCTGGAGCTTACGATTATACGGTACATGCAATTTCTTCTCATCCTAATAATTTGAAGCTGTAGAAATTTCCGAGCATACTATTGCGATTACGTAAGCCCTGATTTAGCCGTAATCTTAGCATACATCATGCTGTAACCTCATTGGACACTGGTGGCTAAACAAAACCCAGCATTTATAATTGTAGAACATCGTTTTGAAGAGACCGGCGCGCCGCGCGCGCGTGTATTTGCACAAATATTGTTTTACCCCGGCGACTATGGACATCGGGTCCTGGCAGTCTTGCCAGCTGCGGCATAAATATAAATATGGGCATAGCTCTACACGGGTCCTATATGGAATAATTATGTGTCCTACATAATGGACTCCACTGGAGCATTATATTATTTTTATTATGCTATGGAAGTTCAATTAATGGGAAAAGTAGCCTACGTCGATCACTTGAAAGTTTTTCGGTAGGCCTATAGGCCCTAGTATAGGTAATAATTACAATGTTATGTAAATCTCCTAAAATGTCATAGCGCCTAGAAAGTCACATCAGGGAGACCAGCTTAATCTTCACCGACTCTATATAAAATGAAAAGAGGTACTCCAGGTTATGTGGTAGTGTTTTGGAGATTTGGTGTTTTCTGTGAACAAACCTCAGTAGGGAAACTGCACATATCACGGTAAATTCCTTAAACATAATATAGTTTTTGACTGCATTTCTAGCATCAGGCATGGTAACTTGCAAATCAACGTTTAGATCGTTGTTAATTTAAGCTTAACTTAAAATAGTAGCGCAAATGCAAAATAAGACACGCAAAAATAATAATAATGATAATATAATGTACGCATAAACGAACGAGCACCTGTTATTTATGAAAATGGTAAATCGTGGACGGCCCCTCATTACGTATACCGGAAATGCTTGATAGGCATGCAGATAAACACAGAGACAGATACTAAGAGAAGAACGAAGACACGTACAACAGAAAGCTGAAAACGTGAAAGGTCGGTTTAGATAGATTGGCATAGAAACGCACCTGTTACGCTTTAATTTTCAGCGTTTCGTCACTTGTGTACAATATTTTGTGTATTATTTGGTAATAACCACGAGAACTTGGACTTGGACAACGTTCCTGTGATGACCCCTCCTCTTGCCGATTCACCTAACCCCTATGATTTAAGCGTCATAGGTTGTCCCGCTTCGGCGAAATATAATTATGTAACTTTAATCTCGTTGACTTGTTTCGACACAACATGTGGAATGAAAAATGACGTTTTTCTGTTCTCTGTGTACAAAACCCTCTCGGCTTTGTTCCTTATTGTTCATTTCATGTAAGCGAGAAGTTAGTAGGGACTTAGAAACTAGTACGTATTATGCGTGACTAGTTTTGGATAAGATCATTGTAGTTGAAAAAGTTGCAGAGGGATTTACTAACCCATCTATAATGGGACCATGAAGGGAAGATTGATTATACAGGGCTGTGGCTGTGAATTTTGAATGAATTACACTATACTTTGTCACTAAGTATGAAGGGACAGAACTATAATCTTTGCAGTTTAAATATATTCAGCTTACAACTGATTCAGATTGTCTCACTCACTTTGCTTTAGTAACTACAGAATTTTTGGTAAGGTAAGTACTCGCTAATTGCACAATTGATTGCCTCAGTAACGTAGTTTGTCAGAGTTGGTCCTGAATTGCTGCATCATTTGACTGAAGTGCACACAAGCGAAATGAATATGAGCTGCAGGTCACACCAGTTGGCGAATTTTACCAACTTTGACTCACAGCGAAAGTAGTTACTGTGCAGATGGTTATCGCTTTAGAAGCCACCAGTAATGTTACTAAGACTTTTCGTTTGGGGCTTTGAGCCCAAAGCCCGACGCTAGTTACGTCATTTAACCAACTGACCTTATGCCAAAGCCATGGTTGGGCTTCAGGAAGAGACAGTCTACAGAGTTGGTGCTGCAGTGAAATCTTAACCTTCAGCATCGGTCACCTTAATGATAGCTCTATATAGTTCATGTTCAACTCTGTGCTTGTATTTCAAATATCAAGTATTAATTAGTATTTTCAAGTGTATATTTTGATGATCAAGTGCAAAGTTCTGAAATATCTGAATGTATGAGAGCTGAATATTTAGTAAGCAAGAAATTGATGACTTTCTGCTATTCATAGGTTAATGCAACCATCAAAATGCCGATTCACAGAACACTTAAAAATGTCGTTAAAAACTACACTCTTGCCGAGGTCAAAGTTCGAGAGGCGACCTCAAATGACCCTTGGGGTCCTTCAACTTCGCTCATGTCCGAGATTGCCGACTTGACATTTAACGTGATGGCACTTGCCGAGATCATGAACATGATCTGGAAACGGTTGAATGATCACGGAAAGAATTGGCGGCACGTCTACAAGTCCCTCGTGCTTCTCGACTATCTGCTGAAGACGGGCAGCGAGCGCGTGGCTCAGCAGTCACGAGAAAACCTACACAGCATTCAGTCTCTGAAGGATTTCCAGTATTTGGAGGATGGCAAGGATCACGGGTCAAGCATACGCGAGAAATCCAAGCAGATCGTCGTTCTGCTGAAAGACGAAGAGCGCTTCAAAAATGAAAGAACGAAAGCATTAACAGCCAAAGAACGATTCGCTCAAAACACTGGAATGGGGGTAAATGTCAGATAAGGACTTCTAAATACTGTGAAGGTAAGATAAGTAGTTATTGTTCATTTGTTGCATGCCTGCGTCAGTATTTGTGCCCTGGAAATTGAAGGATTTCTCTGCCTGAAGCCTGAACATGGTCACAAAAGCAACTGGACAGCCTGTCTTCGTAGGTTACATGGCCTGACAATGGATTGTCAATTGAATGTTACAGTATGGCAACTATTGAACATAACAAATTACATCAAGTCAAAAAATGCTCATCACTCGTACAGAACTGTTTTAAGGAAACCTAACGAAGTCTACATATTTTGAAACTAAAAGTAAAAATGTTATCTGTAATTGTTTCCTGGAGTTAGGTAATTGTTAATAGCAGCTACCAGTTAATTGCAGTAACATTCTAGATACTGTAGCAGGATTACTTTAACTAAGTCACTTGTTAGGGTAAGAAGAAAAACAGGAAGGTAGATGAGTGCAGATTGCAGACATAAGGAACTGAGCTGAACCTGTATGATAAGGGAACGATTAAAAAACATTGTTTTCCAAAAAATATGGATTAGAGGCCATTAGATCGTTTACTTAATTGAGCTGATGCTAATCCAAAACTCTGGTATTGTAGTCTACAGTACGAAAGGACAGTGGCGCCAAAATGTCGCATTCGACGTCCGATCGGTATCTCTATGCATCATCCACTCAGGGTAAAGTTTCTTATTAAATTTTTTCAAATCCTGAGCAAGAATTCTCTAGGAGATTTAAATAATGGGTTAGTTAGGCATTGCGTTTAGCCTTACCTGTTTGTATTTAAAATTTTTTTACTATTTGGGGAAACCAAATACATTTTGCTGTTGACTTTTATGGTGTTATTTACTTGGGGTATGAATAAAGGAAGTTCAGTGATAGTAGAATTTCTGTCTGAAGAAGAAACAGAGCTTAATAGGAAATTAAACTTTTTTGTTAAGTAATCGCCATTGTTATAAATGTTCATCATCTAAACTTTATATTTTCAAACTGTAGTGTAGTTCAGGATGAATAGTATACAGGTAAATGTTGATTCTGGAGCAGCTAACAAATGAAATTGGCTTTAAACTTGTTAGAATCTAGGCTCTAGCTCTGGAAGAACAGATGGGAAAATGTTTTGTAACAATAGGAAAATGGTACATCTATTAAAATTGGCATGTTCATGGTGTGACATATTGGTAAATACCCTTTGCTGTTTCTTATAAAAAGCTTGATTGATTAATTAATTAGTCGTTTTAAATTTTATTATAAATAATCAGTGTCCAAACAGTAATGCTGTTCAACATGAACTCTGCTAATATGCAGTACATATTCACCACTTCATAGACTCTTCAAAGGATGACTCTTTACTTTCCATTTCCTTGCTTTATGTAGCAATGACTTTGTGGCTAAATTGTTCTAGCAAGCGGCGGTGCTCCACTGAATTCAGAACTGGAGGCTGTGAGGCCATCAAGCTTTGGTGAGGAGGATTTGCAGCTGCAGCTGGCGCTTGCAATGAGTAAAGAGGAGCATGAGGAGGAGCAGAAGAGAAGAAAAGGAGATGAACTGAAGCTCCAGATGGCAATCGAAGAGAGCAGAAAAACTACAGAGGTAATTTAACAAGTATAGCATCACTGAACATTAGGATAGCATAGCTCTGATATTTTCTGATTTTTAAAATTTTTAACTCTCAACCTCTCTTAGTAAAAACATTCTGTTTAAAATTTGAAGCAGATCGATCTGGATTCAAAGGTGGCTCATGGGGCCAAAGTTTACTATGTACTAATGTAGGAGACACTGTTCGCATGGTTTGAATGAGTACTGCTACCCCACCACGAAAACGAGGACAACAGAGTGTTATTTCATCAGAACTGGCAGCTATGCTTGATTGAAATGGACTAAGTGATCAGGCCGCCATGATGATTGTCTTTGAAGCGTCTAGGGCTCTAGACCCACAAGTGCTTGCAAGCCCTTACTTAACAGGCCAACCATCCAGCGTCTACGTCAAAGAAACCGAAACAAACTTCTGAGCTGATGCATGAAGCTCGCTGGATGTTGAAAGCAATTTACAGTATCAAGGTTTGGCTCATCAGGTCGCCATTCAAACTGCTGGCAAGAGAATCTCGGGGCTGCTACATTTGAACATATTTCTCGCAAAAGTTTACATCAGATACTGATTCCTGGCACCTGTGACTTCCAAAGCAGCTATGAATGACCTGCTCCTTCTGCAGCAGCTTGATGCTTAACCTAATTGCGATATCAGTGCAACTACTTCATGCAAGCTAGCTGGGCATCAACAGTACCTCTACCGAGGATTTAATCCTTCTCAGACTCTTTGATCCGAAGGTGGACTTGACCACAGAATGGGCTATGCTGAAAACATAAATAGAGAAGGAAGGAGCAAACAACCCATTGAAACACATAGAGGTGGACTTGGTGATGGTACAACATAAGACTCTTGTTGATTTTGTGACACAATGAAGCAGGTATATATACTGTTAACTGCATAGTTTGATTTTAAAAACTGTTCTGTATTGGTTCAAGACTGTTAAATTAACAGTATTTTTCATTGCAGCTTGATTTACTGCACGACTTAGTTAAACTGATGGCAAACATTTTTTTATATCTATTTATTATGCCATATTGCTAAACTTTAGGCATGTTGAGCCACGTGTAAATATTATAATGTTTGCTTAAAATTTGCACATAATATTCTTTAGAAAAGGAATGGCTTGAAAGCATTTACTTTTTGCCGTATAAATAAGGACCATCCTGCTATTAAACAGTTGTGCATATTTACTCTCATTTGCTGCTGCTAATCTAGAAAATATGTGTGGTACATAGAATATTCATCAATCTTTGGCTAGCTCAAGTTAATAAAAGCACAAGTGTTATGTTTCTTCTTTGTGTTAGCATGTTTGAAATGCAAATATATTGTTGTGTTATGGATCCTAAACGGCTTCTAAATGAATTACACTGATTTGTAAACAAGATCAGTTTCAACCTTTATCCACTTGACCTATTTCAGACCTCTTCAAAAATGCAAATTGAAATGGTTCGCAAGTTGTATGATAAAAACTGTGTTGGTATAATGAGCAGTATGTTTGTCTATGGCTGCCTGGATGCATGAATGTGTGTATGCATAAAGAATAAATGTATGAATGTGTGTGTGTGTGTGTGTGTGTGTGTGTGTGTGTGTGTGTGTGTGTGTGTGTGTGTGACAGTGTGTGTGTGTGTGTGCATGCATTCTTTAACAACTTCTCACAGGTGCTGATGGCATTTCCCTGAGTTGAAGGAGTTATAATTAATAATGCATAAAGCATTTTTATGAGTTCCTTCAGATAAATCTAGAATATTGATAAGACTCTGCCTGTGACATTCCAGACTCAGCCACCAGGAGCGGAGGATGAGTTGGTAGCTTTTGACTTTGCGATGGGAGCATCCAAGATGCCACCTTCTCAGACTTGGGATGGCCATCTGTCGGTTGCTGCTGCTGCTGACCCTTGGGCCGCCCCAGCACCTGTTCCTGCTGACCCTTGGGGATTGCCACCTGGTCCTGCTGCTCAGCCTGACAGGGCACCACCATTGGGTGCTTCTGTTGGAGCTGCAGATCCATGGTATCCCCCTCCTATGGCTTCAGCATCAGGTATTCATGTTTTGGTGGTCATAATCATGGTAAATTAAACTTCTGTATGCAAATTTATGCTTACCTGAATCATATTTTCATAGATTATTATAATATATTGATTATTTATTATCAATGTGCTAAATTAAACTTACATCATTATTAGTACCACGTATCAACAAATATGTGGCAGAGGACTATAAGAATTGTTTTGGATGTTGTTGTTTTATACTATCGGTAAGCTTATATTGCTATTAGTATCCCATTTCAATTAATATATTGGATGTGCTGTATGGATTGTGTGGAATGTCTCTGTGTGCAAGCAGCTTTGTGTTCAAACTATATAACTGCTTTGGAATGATTGACCCAGAAATTCTTGTTTTGTATATGATCAAATGGCATTAATTATTGATTTTGACCATCAGTTGATCTTGGAAATTGGGTTCAAAGTTTGAAACTCTGGTGAGGGGATGTGTCAGGCTTAACTGTCCAATTTTGGTGTATACAAAGTAATTCAAACTATTTGGTCTCTCTTTGCAATACTTGGATGGATTTCTCAGCTGATGCTAAAGGTGACAACCATAATCTATATAACTGCAATGTTTTCCTGTTGAGCTGCTCAGTTATGGAGATATCTTGTATGTAAGATATAGGTCATTCATCTCAACCTTGACTACCACCTGACCATCTCTTAAATTGTAACTACATGTTGCGCTACATGTTGCAAGATGTTTTAAATGGAAAAGCCCAAATTTTCCTGCAATGTTTAACATACTGGTACCTTCTAAAATATCGCAGATTCCGTGACCCGTGTACGCAGAAGACCTTACGCAAACTTCCATTGTAAACTTTTTTATAATTCATATCTTTAAAATGTTAGACCAAATGAGATATAATTCTTTCAGCTGTATAGTTTATTGTGTAAATTATAAAATATATAATTTTATTATTATTGTTATGTCCTATAATGTTAGCTGTATTAATTGTCACAAGTGCCTTCAAAATCGCCGTGCTTCCAAATTGACCCATTTGAGCAATATTCAGTTATTAATATACCAGACATTGCAATTACCATTCATTATTAATAGGTATACTGTCTACCGGTATATATATGACAACCGGACAATTAGTTGCCTTCAGTGTCACATATTTTCAAAGGTAGTCTGTATATAAGATATCGTGGCATTGAGGATGATGACATCATAGTGTTTAGAACAGTGGCGACGTGCTGACCATATCAACCTGGACACTTTACAGGAACCACTGCCTTCCTTGGCTACATTACCTTGTGCTCAGCTATCTATGCTTTTGCTACACACCACTTCATCTGTAAAGCACAGACAGTACATGTCGGCAGATTCAAAGAAAATCTTGAACACAAACAGTGCATCGTACTCGGTGACTTCGCAGAAAGTCATTCATTCATATATGAGCTGTGCAAGGAGGACAATTCACAGGCCATAATCTATTTCACCATTTGATGTATATGATTGAAGCGGTGGTAAGGACATCATCAGTCATAGCCTGTGTGTTTTAAGTTACTGCATGACTCATGCGACATCAGCAGTATACCTTTCCGAAAATGGTGTTGGATAATTATCTGAAGAATGAATTTCCTTCTGTGAAGAAAATAATTTAGTTTTCTGATGAACGGAGGTGCTGGTCAATACAAGAACTTTGTAAATCTGACCCACAAAGCTGACTGGTTATGAGGCAGAATGGTACTTTTCGCAACTTAGCATGGGCAATGTAACTACAATGATATTGTGGAACTGTGAAGTGCCTGACTGCTTGCACTAAGTTGAAAGCCACCATCAAGGATCAGATTTTGGCTCCACTTTATTTATATCAATTTGGAAATAAAAGCAGTATAGGCTTCAGTTTCTTCTAGATAACAAGAGCCTCATGTGACCAGCATATGAAGTACTTCAATGTCGGTAACTGACACACTTTAAACTTCTTAAAACAAGAAATACCATCATAATTTTTTGAAAACTTATGGATTCATGCTCTATCAGGAAGTGAAATAAACACTTAATATTTCTAAGATGCTGTTTTGCAACATTTACTCCTTTCATGTAGGTTGGTCTAACAGTTCTTTAGAAAACTGGACATCTCAATGTCTGGCAAAACACATTTACTGGGTGGGGTAATGAATCCACAATATCTCAGGAACTATTGTAAATATTGCAGAAACATTTATTTCAGTCAGTTCTGGGATGAGATGGTAGGGAAGTTGCTTCGAATTGGTTGCATTGAGGTGGAAAGACCCAAGCGTTAATTCAGAAAAAATTTGATAGTGGTAAATATTTCAATTTTTTGTCAAATTAAGCCATGGCTCTTTGATCTCTCAGACAGCCAGTCAGAGTAAATTGATCTTCTGAGACACCTTAAAAGGTGGTGTATAGATGCCTAGGTTCATCTAAATTCCTTCATCCAATAGTTTTGACTTGGTACCTTGGAGTCAGTGGTGGTCTTCACTGCTCTGTCCCAGATCCAGTTTGAGCGAGAAGACTCACTTCACACTCACAGATTAACAAAATAACAAAATTCATGTCTTGTTCCCTGATTTTTAAACTTGTTTTGCTATGTCTTCTTAATAATTTTGTGGACTTTGATTTTTAAATGCTGTTTACCTATGTTAAGTACAATTTTTTTAGCATATGGAGAACCTCCAAAAGCTTCTTTTGCCTCGCCATGGGAAGATCCACCACATCCCTCTTCCCATGGCAATTTGTCATCTTCAAATGGGGTACTGGCTTCATCTGGTGGAGTGCCAATAATGGAAGATGAATTCGACTTGCTTAGTAATCGCTACAAAGCTTCTACAACTACGACATCCTATGCAGCTAGTGCGACTGGTCAGAGTGATGCAATGAACTTTGACCTGCTTGGAGGAGGTTGGTTGATTGGTTTTAACAACATGCTGATGTTGGCTAAATGTTTCTAGATCAGGACGCAGCCATAAACTTTGATTTAGTTAGAGCTTAATGTGCTTTTGAAAGTGAGGTTAAGTGATTAACACTGGTGTAATGTTATGGTACCTGCAACAGTATCTGAGAGACTGGAATAATGCACAAAAGGAAGCAATTGCCATTCCCTTTGATTTGAATTATGTGTTTCCCTGTATGCCTTACATAATGTAATGTAACAAGACATTTATATAGCGCCACTTAAGAGTCTCACAGAAGCGCTCAACACGTGGCCATCAAACAGCTGAATAAATGCGTCTTTAAGAGTCGGAGAAAACCATATAGCCACATGCAGCATTAGTGGCACGCACAGATGGCGGAAGAGTATTCCAGATCCGTGGCGCCGCAATCGAGAGTCCCGTCGGCACGGGTGGTGGTTCGAAACAAAGGTACAATCAAGTCATTTCGCGAGGCAGACCGGAGAGCCCGCCGACCAGTTTGAGTGCCAACTGGAAGGCACAGTTCAGCAATGTAGTCCGGAGCAGTACCAGTCGTAGCCTTCCAAACCAGCGTAGCGATCTTGAATTTAACACGATCAGCAACTGGAAGCCAGTGTAGCTCACGCCGCATGTAGTCGGATATGTGTGAATATTTTGGTAGGTCAGCCAGAAGTCTGGCTGCTGCATTCTGAACGAGCTGAAGTTGACGAATGCTTTATAACAATAGTTTATAACAATATTAAATACTGATGTTAAGAATGAGAAATTTAAGTGCTTTATAATGAATATTGTGCTGACTTGATTACTTAGTCAGGGTTCACCTAGGTATCATCCACATTTACAAGGTAACTGACTTTTAATGTCTTCAGATTTTCTAACAGTAGGTTTGAAAATGCTATTCTAGTGTTAATTACATTCAGAAAGGTTCTTGCATGTTCAAATCATTTGTGACTCATATTTATTTGGCTATGTGGTTTTTGTACAGAGACAAATGAAAAGTAGTTACTGACATAATTAATGGTAACAGGTGACAGACATGGTTCAATATCCTGTGCCTAAATTAGTAAGTCAGTACAGATGGATGTTATCAACTACTGCTGTTGAACTCTGCAATGGCAAAATCTGTTATAATGTAGAAGTACTGCATCACTTGAATAGCTTTTATCCACATGCATTTGTCACATTGAGCTTACACTTGCTTACTAAATTACATAATGAAATTCTGCATTATGTTTTTGACACCCGGTGATGATTTTTGAAACTGCTCACAGTTTTTAGTGAGAGAGTTTCATTAATTTAGTTTAAGCAAAATTTAATAGCATAATTATTGAGTGATTTTTGTAGCCGGTGATCCATGGGATGTTTCTGAAATGAAGTCTTCTCTGAATAAAGATGGAAAGAAGAAAACGGCAGAAGAATTCTTAGGAGCTAATGCTAACCTGGTTAACTTGAATGACCTTGTCACAGCAAAGCCTCCACCATCTAGTGAGTAAACATGTACCATCTATCAAGTTAACCTATGTGAGTTTGCCATCAGGTGAGCGAACTTGTAAAGTTCATATAATTGGATTCACTTCCATCTGCACTGTTTTTGCACTGCCTTTTAGCCCTTTACATGCCAAATAATTGTAGCCTTTGCTCTGACCTCAGCCAGATATTTGGGGTTTTGGTCCATTTCACTGCTGCATCTCATAAAATACTGAAAATAGTTGAGGTTTGAGCATGAAATGTGTATAGAAATGAATATTGAACAAGACTAGTAATTTAATTGTTTAATGTGTTTGTAAATTTTAGATATCATATGCAAAATGTAATGATGTGGCATGTGTTAGGTGTCTTATACACACCGGTACACATGTTGCCATGTTAATACGCTTTAGTTGCTAATGAGATGAATTGATGATTTATAAATGCTGTGTTGGGTTTTCAGAAGGATGTGTCCCAGTCTGCATCTACTGCTACGCTTCAGTAAATTGGCAGTTACCTTAATGTAAAATAGTAGCCTAATCTGGTGGTAATCAAAGTGATTAATTGATCTGAGAATCCCAAAACTGGATAATATGCGCATTAGCCTACAAGTTATATGCAAAAATTGCAGTTGTTGCCATTATTTGCATAAAATAGAGGTTGATTTTGTCTTTCAGCTATTCTGAATCCGTTTGGCCTGCCAACTGGTCCACAGAGTCAGTCGCCCACCAACAATCTGTTCGCTGCTCGTGCGATGCAGGAGGAAAAGAACCGACGTATACCCATCAACCAGATGCAGGGAGGATCAACCATCACACCCGGCTATGCACAACCGACCCTTGTCTCAACGACAGCCCTCCCAGCGCCACTCCTGCCAGCAGGTGGATGGCCAATGGCTACTGGTGTTGGCTACCAACAACAGCCGATTATGCAACCACAGTCTTACCCGCAAAACAAAAACCCTTTTCAGTGAGCGAGGAGAATCTGTAGAGCGACAACGACGTTTGAGCAAAATACAAACAAGAAACAACGATACAATAAACACTGGTCATTTGTAAAAACATTACTTGTTAGACTAAGCAAAATTTATTGCGTTTGCAATTAATGTATCATAGAACCAACATCAGAGATTGATGGGCAGACAAAGAGCAGAATGGTAAATAGAAGGCATGGAAAAGTATCATTCTTAAACAGACTAGGAAGTAGGAATGAAATAAGTAACTATTGTGTTAGAGATTGGATTCCTCTATTCTCGGTTTCCTATGCACAGATAGGCAGACAGAAAGTGGACAGGTTGACATCTGTAGATGTATTGCTGTTACATCAATCGTTTGTAATAGAGTAAAAAATTCTACATTTCAGAACTACACTAAAATTTATTGGAAGTTGTAGAACTTAACGGAGATGATAAGAAAAGTGACATGGGTTTCCATGCTAACAGATTTCAGAACAGTGATTGCCATCTTGTGTTTAGTAAATTATTAGGCATGCCAAAATTATCTTAGGGTGATTTCGTCCTAGAATATGCATGATTTTTAACATTTGTAAATGCTTTGTTTAGATGTTATCTTAAAATATAAATGCGTTGTGAAATGGTGAAGTGAGCAGATGATTTCCTGATTTGTGGCTTCATTTTAGTTGCTGGATGAATTCTTTAAAAGGCTCAACATTTTATTTTTTCTTCATATTATACAAGTAAACTAAGTTGTTGCTTAATTAAAAGACTACCATAATATTGTAACAAATTTGTGCTGTTTAGAACTACAAATCCACTTTGTTGACCAATTAAACACATTTATAATGGGTTTGCTTCCTAATACGGTCCTATGCTGCACTTTAAAATAATGGACTCTGCACAGTGTGGGTGTGCAAAACTGTAGTCTATTTTTGTTAGGTAGATGTTTATTGTTTAAAGGTTTTAATGAAAAGTTGGAAAAATCTGTCAGATGCTGGTTCAACTGAGAGAGCTTTTATTCATTCTTTCTTCAGTCATTATGTCTAGACTGTTTGATTTTGAAGAGCTGGCAATCCATTGGACTTACAGATGTCCACACTCCTAAACAGAAAATACTGATTTGCACATTGAACCGAAGGCATACTCGTTGCTTACCGTGTGTCTTTACTAGTTTTAATCAAATCTGCTAAATCCTAAATTACCGGTACAGATATAAAGCTTGAAAACTAGAAAACTTATCAGTCATTCCAAATTGGTGTTGGTCAGTTGAACGATTGTGTCTTGTGTTTGCCTTTTTATGCAGTGTAAGGTTATTGTAATTGTATGTGTACAGACTTTCTAAAAGTGGTCATACTGATGAGTTGCAGTGCACTATAGGCGTCCAACACCGCAGACTCCCAGCAAAGCACAACAGTTTGTTTGGTACAGGTCAAGCCAGCAGATTTTGTACATTGGTTTGGTGAACTTCACACCAGCCACTTATCTGTATTTAGACCTGAATGCTGGTCAGTTAAATGTGTAAAGATTGCCTTATGTTTAACTGCAGTTTGATATCTTGCACCATCAGTGAGTTTTTGACTAACCTGTTGTGCTTTTATGTTAACAGCTTTCGATTTTCGTGTTTTGTATGGCCTTTAAGGTGGAGTTTATCATGGTCAGATTCTTTTCCACTTGATCGATTTTATAAGAGTAGACTATTTGTGAGCATTGCGATATTAGTGTCTGTCCCATTTTTAGAATTTGATATTTTGTACAAGATGAATTGATACGGTACATTACAAACTAATCTTCATTAAGTGCATATTGGTCAGGAATTACGAGCTTAACATCATGCAAATGATTTGTTGTATCACTTCTGTGACGCTTTAACCCCGTGTTTTATCTTTCTATAATTACAAAGTGGTAACATGAAAGTCTGGCAAATTCTTTGTGATTTTCTATTGTATAGTTTTGTTAGCTTTTGCTCAACACTTTAATGACGAGAGTGTACTAAAAGCGACTGGGAAACCAGTGCAGCTTGTCATCAAAGTGTTCATTCCGATACCGATGAAAATAATTTCCCTCGATTACTTTTCATCTGTGCAATGTGTTTATTTCTGAATAATGGCAGTTGTATATTATGTATAAACTGTATTCTTGCCCACTAGTTTGATTCGTTCCATGTGGAATTTTATGTGTTTAAAATACAGCTAATAATCATTAAAGATAATACATGTAACGTCTAAAATGCCTTATATGCAAGCCAATGCAAAAGGCCACTGGCAAACATTAAGTACTGGTTGGCCTTCACAAACTTTCTCATTTATTCAATCATCTATATACTAGCAGTTTGCCAAGGCCTATCACGGAGAGTAATGTTTCACACTGTAGCAAATCAAATTTTGAAAACATTTAACTCAGAACTATGGTTTGGTGCCATCATATCTGTTAAAGCTTCTCTTTAGAATATTATGTAAAAATGGCACTACATGTTTATTGGTTTTAACTGCATTCCATACATCTTTGTTAAATCATGGCTGAATGTATCAAAAACAAGTGGCAGACCAGCGTCTTAAATCTGATATCGGTGTTCAGAGCAAATGGTTGTATACATCTTTTCAAAGCCAAGACTGCCATCTGTTTCACTGACCATTCATGAATAACTCCATCAACCCAACTGGGTTTTATAAGGCACTCAAGTCTTTTTTCTTTAGTCGTGGCTGGGCTCCTGAGTAGGTTTCTTGAAGGGGCGCTATATAAATTCTCTGAATGAATGAATGAACAAACTTGCTTACTGGTTTCTGTTTTAATGCAAGTGCATTAACTGTGGAGTCAAGTCTCCAAGACCTTCATGTTGGCTTTTGTTACCTACTGAGGCCCTTTTATCAAGGTTGATGGTGTAACAAAATCTTCTCGGTTACGGTTCATGATGATGAGCCGGGGCCATCACATGTTAGTTACGATATATTTAGGCTTTAAAATGATCGGCTGATTTTTTGGAGCTGTCCCTGCTGCCCACTGATTTTTGTCTTTGTAGTGGTTTCAGTGGATAGCTACCATCAATTATCAGTCACTAGTATTGCATCTGATAATGACACAGTAATCTTGGACCTTCAAAAGCATTGCTATTAGCAAATTTATCAAATTTATAAACACACAATTTTGATTTGTAAAAGCTTTGCTAAACTGTGTGGGTTTCATGGACTTGTGTCTTCCTAGAATTGCAGTCTTTGTTCATGGACGGCCGCTGTAGGCTGTCGAGATAAAGCCGTGAGGATTCAAGTGCAAGAAGCACTTTTTCTACAGTCCATGCGAATGAAGGAATTGAAGACTCTTTTGTGAATGGTCCATGCTGTAGTCGCTCCAAGCTGCCAACATGTGCACACGTTTTCAATCCTAAAATTCAATCAATAAAACAAGAAACTCAAGAACGTTATTTCAGCCCTATACCAAATATTATATAATGAGTCATCATTCTTTTAACGATTAATAATGCTTTCAAGTTATCAACAAAGTTGTCGAGTTTTCTTACTCATGTGCTACTCCAATCTTGCAAATCAAGAGATGAAGGAATTTTAGATGTTTTCAAAACAAATTACAACAAATTACATAATTTAAAAAGACAGTACAACAAGAAATTAATATAAGGCAAGTGGCTCATTTCTTACGCACCTCGATTGACATTTAAGTAAGTAAGTAAGAATATTCTTTATTACGACCAACTGCTTATACCTCACTGTGGTGTAAGATGACATTTAAACAAGCATCTAAGACATTTAAGCATCCTAGACTGCAAACGCGTGACACCCCAACACTGCTGTTGTAAAAGCAACACGAGTCAGTGTTCATTGAGCGCATGCAACATTTATTGGTACGAGGGGCGATTATGGATCGTAAATAGATCCGTTTACTTAAAAGTACAGTAGTGTGTTGAGAATTAAGAAACAGAATCTGAAATTTGATTCTGTACTTGGTGGCAGGAAGCCAGTAGTCAAACTGTGTTGCACTTGTATTTAGTTACTGCCACCATGAAAAGAAAGTAAAATTCCAAAAATAACTTGGCATGACTGAGAAACAGGCAAGTACATCAAGACCCAAAGGAACAAACCTTGTCCTAAGTTACTGACTAGGCTACGAACGTAAAATCCAGAACTGCAGTGTATATCTGAAAACAACCAAATTCAAACTTAACAATGTATACAGAAATGGATAAATATAAAAAGGTGACAGGAAACCAAAATATCTACAACAGATAATGAAGATATATGACAAAAATATAACAACCAGTCAGTATTTTAATACGTAATGTAATTAGCAACTTCTATTGCACTGGTGTCTAATGCACAAGGCATCAAATGATCACACACCAAAACCAGTTCTAATCAGGTCAACATCCAGAAGGTCAGTCTGTAAGAGACAGAGAGCTAGAACTGGATAGTAACCCTTAAGCTTTGTATTCAAACACGTAGGATACAGTTCCAGCTGTTCAGCAATCTAGAAGTGAAAATAAGCTGCCTCAAAATGAAGCACCACTTCACCTTTAATGTATTGTAACTAGAATTCATATAGCACCTGTATAACATTTACTGTCTTACTAGCATTCGATAACTAAAACACTACTAACTGAGAGCTAAAACAGGTGGCTCAAACTGTAAGCATTGGAGATGATGGACTGTCACAGGCCGAGGCTGCAGCTTTGTTGTGGGGATTGATTCTCCAGCATAGGCCATGTCTGAAAGTCGACGACCTTTGTACTTCAGAGCAGAAAACCTTAAATAACAGAATTAGAATTGAGTATGAACAAATGAAAGACATACAGAAAAGATCAAAACAGAAGAAAACGATGCTAAGAACAACATAAACCAGCAACTAACTAGACTCAGCAATACAAATGCATGGCACAAGTACAATATATGCTCTGTATACCACTAAAAGCCTGAGTTAACTACAGCATCATAATCACCAATACCACCACTGTCAGCTAATTATAAATTAGTTCAGTGCTGTCTAATATGCATTGGTTTTTATATGATACATCAAAAGCTTCATTGAACAATTTTATCCAGTTGAACTGCTGTCATGGATAATATTTTACTTTCCAATTTTTTGCTTCTTGAACTCTCCAACTATTCCCTTGGTTAATTCATTTCCACAGAGAGCAGTCATCTGATCACATTTCCATAGATTCCAGAATTTTGATAAATATAAGCAGATTGGTTAAAACCACAGAAAATAAATCAAACCAAATATGTATTGACATCGAATTTATCCATAATTTCTTCAAACTTTTTCTACCACTGATGAACTTTCTCCTATCTCATTGCTATTTCTTACTGCTGCTCCTCGTTGTTATCTGTAGTTGCCTAAACTGCCTTTCTCTATCCTTGTCTGTTGTTTCAATTTAAATTGGTGACCCTGCAGTTTACCTCGTATTGACATCCACACAAACTGTTTGGTTACTCAGTTAACTAACACTCCTTACAAAAATATCTACAAATAGACATTTCTTACCTGGGTGGAACCTGTAAAATGTTTCCACAAAAACTAACAAGAGCAGATTCCACCATGTCATAAGTCACATGATCTGAAACACATAACAAATGTTACTGTTTGAAAATTTGGAGGTGCCAAGATGCAGGATAAAATTATGTTATGGTCAACCCCACATCAAAGGTGGTACTTACATTGAGAAGAATAAGCAGCATGACAAGTTCAGAAAATCGGAATCAAAGGCATTGCAAAGCTAGTGGCTGTGGGGCGAATCATCTGTACATGTAAGAAGACCTACATGTGTATGCAGAGTGCTGCTATATATAATATTCTTTATTGAAACAATCCGGTTGTGAAACCGCAACCGGTTACAGCAGGGGTCTCCAAAGTACGGCCTGCGGGCCACATCCGGCCCGCTAAGGCCTTTAATCTGGCCCGCGGAACTCTCCTTGAAGAAACAAACTAAATTGGGAAAATTGAAAATTTTAACGCTGCTGTACTCTGACATGCATATTGCCAAAATCCATGTCGCTGTTTGTAAGGCACTGTGCCTGATATGCAATGACACCATTGCAGTGCTTAAAGAGTACAATATTCGGAGACATTATGAATCCAAGCATTCATCGCATTACTCACAATTCACTGGACAGCTGCGCACAGAGAAATTTTTTCTTCGGAGTTTTGGCCCGTGGAGCTTTAGAAAGTCAGCAATGTGGCCTCCCGCTGGAAAACTTTGGAGACCCCTGGGTTACAGTGTACAGTTATGCAATTGAAACAATTCACAAGAACACAAATGACAGAAGACATAAATCTTAACTACTAACAGAACAGACAGCCTGCAATACAGGCTATTAACAGAGAAGGTGCTAACTATGACAAAGAAACTCTGATTGGTACATACCATATGGCAGCTGTTGCACTTGTTGTCCTGAAGCACATCCAGTGTCTGTCTCAACTCCTAGCACTGCATGACACAGATAGCGCTAAACAATGATACATTAAAATATGAAAAAGACCACACACTAAAAGCCGAATGAAACAAAAACTCACAGTACAAAATTTCATATCAAATAACTAAAAAATACACAATCTATAATATAATAGAAGAGAAACGTTATGAAGTCCTGAAGTTAACTTTTCTGTTAAAGTTAAACAAACTCATTTTGCTTTGGTAGGTGGGGGCTTCCAAAATCCTATACGTTATGAAGGTCATAATAAACTGGAGTCATTTCATTTCAGTAGATGGCGCTGCTATCGCATTATGCGCTAACCATCATGTAGATTCAAGCATCTGTGTAATCAAAATTGGGGTGTGCAATAGTCTGTTGCCAAGCTGTCCAAGACACGGTCCACAAGATGATTTTTCAAATTCTTTTCAATCGTCTTAGGATGGGCAAACATCTAGTTATATATAAGCAGTTCTTTTGAGCTGCGATTGAGATAAAGTTCTGACCACTGAAAGGGCAACCCAATTTGCCGATACAAATACCACAGAAAGTAGACAACTAAATAAAAATGAAAACAAATTTGAGACTGTATTTGGCATAAAAACACTGATAAAGTCTGACTGCTGGTTCAAATTCACTCAGATTCACTTCAAAACTGTAAATATAGCCTTGAGCATAACAAAATGCAACAGAAAAAATAGTATAAAGCATGAAATCACAAAGATCTGTTGTACTGAAGAAGAACTTGTTAATAGCATAAAACGAATTAAAGACGACTGGAAGACCTTGTCAGACTGAAGGAGCTGGTGAAGTTGTTTGCAACCACTGCCCAGTCCAATAGGCAGGACACCAGACGCATCACTATCCAGAGTACCTCCATGACCAATCTTCAAATCTTTGCGACTTGATTCATTCTGTCCCAACTCTACAAAGTACACTTGAAATAAAGAACAAGTATAAATGGAAGCAGGGCCGTATTTACTGTGGTGGAGGCCCCAGTGCTGTGGCGGAGGCCCCTTAGCTTTCCGCAGGCCAGAGGCGGATGATGCCTGAAAGTCTGCAGTTACAGGCTCACAAGTCACGACTCGCGAAAAACGATGGGTCAACGCATATCCCAAAACAAAGTTGTTATTGAAGCTTGGGTAATCAATCATGTTAGGCCGAAACAAACTAACTTCTGACCTTTAAAGTTTTAACTGTTTCTTAATTTTAGATATCTTTGTTAATCTGTGTCTGACTAAAATATTCCATAGCCTCATCAATTATTATTATTATTATTATTATTATTATTATTATTATTATTATTATTATTATTATTATTAGACTGTTATTTATAGCGCGCCTAAACAAAATTGGAATCTTGCGTAACAGAAAAAATCAATCATAGTAAATCTTAAACAGATGTGTTTTAAGGTTAGTTTTGAAAATCGATAAAGTTGAGGATTTGCGGATAAAGACAGGGAGTTTGTTCCATTCAGGGCCGGCTAGCGCAAATGCCCTGTTACCAAGTTTTTTGAGTGATCATCACAACAAAATCACCTTGAGACGATGTAGCCCTCGTCTGGATTGGAGAGGGGAACAGAGTGTAACAAGTGAAGAAAGGTATGCAGGAGAACAGTCTGTGTAGATTCTGTACATTAGAAGACAGATTTTGAAATTGATGCAAGCTTGTATGGGAAGCCAGTGTAGTTCATGGAGGGTCGGTGTGACGTGATCCCGAGGATTTTGGTTCTTGATAAGCTTAGCAGCGTAATGAAGAACAGCTGTAAGAGGTTGAAGGGTAGATGCAGGAAGACCACAAAGAACTGAGTTGCAGTAGTCAATTCTAGAAATGACAAGGGCCTGTACTACGGTACGAACACACAGATTATGAAACAAAAGTAAAAAATTCTTGCATTTGTGGTGGAGGCCCCTATGTGGTGGAGGCCCCTGTGCACTGGCACATTGTGCGCATGCCTAAATCCGGGCCTGAATGGAAGTGGACTTTCTGAATAACTCCAGAGCTTCAAAATTTAACTTTTGGTTTCACTAGTAACAGGTTCTCACCAAAAGCTCAAGTATAATGGCATTACAGTTGTACTGAAATTAATAAAGCCAACATGTTGGCTGCATTATATTCCTGGACTTCTTTTGTGGTTACGATAGTGTACATGGAAACACTTCAACTATAATTTGTGGGTGAATTTACATAATGTTCTGTACAAAGATACAAATAAGTATAACAATAACTATAGTTAGTAATTGTGATTGCATAATCACTTAATCCTGAAATTCTCACTGCTGGTGGACAAGTTACAATGAGGAGTTTCATTGTCAACTTTTATTTGATAAGTAACCATTTGTAATATAATATGCATCTTTAATCTCTCAGACTAATCTCGTCATACCATAATTGGATACCAATCAAGCACCAATGTACCAAAGCCCAGTCAGTTTAGGTGAGATTATACTACAAATTCAACAAATCAACCTCTCAGTAGATCCTCTCGTAACCTGTTGCATAACTGTGCTGAAGTAATGCCAACTGGCTTTATGACAGAAAAGATTCCATCTAGCTTTTTCAAGATCATCCCACTAAAACCTACAAAGAGCAAAATTTAATTGCATCATTACAGTTTATTTGGCAAGGGTGTACAAATAAAGAAAGCAAAACACCCCAAATTTGATTCGGAAGACTAAACGTCCCTCAGCACATCCATTACAAAATTTGATCTCTTACTCCAGAATAATAATTTTGTTAACTTAGAAAATAGATTTAGGAAATCCAGGTGAAATTCTATTTCGGGAATTAGGTCGGGAGTTCGCTAGGCAACCGAAAAGCCGGGTTCACTAAAAAGCACCACTTAAACGTAGGCTGTAATTAAATTCTGACCTACCGTACAGATAAATTCAAATGAAGTTTTACTACATCAAAACAAGAAAATAGACGCCTTTGAACAATTTAAAGTGAAATATGTTAAAGACGATCGCCGATAATGAAGATTCTTGACAAGAAATTCTAGCTAGGGTTGCCAGATTTCGGAAGTGCTTGGTCGTGAAATGACGTCAAAAAGTAGCCCAAAAGTCGCGAGCTGAACAGCTAATTAAAATAACATTAATAAATTTCGCCAGGTAGGGCCTACATCAATATCTTATAAGAGGTCGTTAATCAGAGGTGCAAAAAACCAAACTTTTTCAAAATGAAAAGTTGGTTTTTTGGTTTTATTTGGTTTTTGGTTATTTGGTTTTTCGTTTTTGAGATTTTCCTATTTCGTATCATAAAACTCATAAAATGGCATAATACCGTTCAAATTAATCAGAGGAATAGGTCTATAGGCTATAAATGAAATTAACTAGAACCGTAGAACCGTAGAATGTCATAAAACGAAGTTAACAAAGACCATACAACAATTGCCAAGAGAGTTGAAGAGACGAAATTTTTGGCATTTATAATTTTGAAATTTGTAAAAAACCAAAAACCAAAATTTGCGGTTTTTTTGTTTTTTTGGTTTTAAAAAAAAACAAGTCTTTAACAGCCCTGATCAACACGATTCAGTGATCAATATACATACTTTATTTGTTTCGCCAAGACACGTGATGAATCATTGACGTAAAATTTAGATGGCAGACTCACCAGACTGCTTAGTGCTTCCCGTAGACTAGTCCGCACTCGTAATCGTAATCGTAATCGTAAACTCGAAACTTCTACAGCGCCCACAAAAGCGAAGTCGCGGGAACCAGCTTATTCACAGGCGCTCAATAAAATCAAAATCGATAGGCAGAGGTCAAAATCCAGATAGTCAGGCAGGCAGACAGGCAGGCGCGGCTAAGGTGGATGGTGTTTGGTGTTCAGACGGCGAGGTATATAGGCAGGGAGAAGTGTTGGATTCAGGATAGGATTTGTCAAAAAGCAGTGTTTTCAGTTTCGAATGAAAGACCTGTGGAGAGATAGCGAGAGGTGGAGTTTTGGTGACTTCGTAGGATGGGTCAGATATTTGTCGTAGTGCTGGCGGAAGTTTGTTCCAAAGAGGTGGAACAGCTATGGCTATGGAGCGATTGGAAAATTTTAATGATGAGGTGACGGAAGGGCGGAGCAGTGTTAGGGAGGAGGAGGAGCGGGTTGGACGAAGTGGCTGGATCGTGAACAACAGTTACTGACGGAGATAGGAGGGCTGGGAGGTTTGAAGTGTGTTGTACGTGAGTGAGATGATTTTGTATTCTATTCGTTCAGGAATTTTGAGCCAGTGGAGTGATTCGAGGACAGGAGTGATGTGATGGTATTTGGGGGTTTTGGTGACAGCACGGGCTAGGGCATTCTGAATTGCTTGGAGGCGGTTTATTTGAGTGATATCTATGTTTAGGAAAAGAGAATTGCAGTATTCATTGTTAAGTTAGAAACACCACATTTGTGGGGAGGTGTCACATATGACGTCACACTACATAGTGGACTCTAGGCACTCATAGGTAGTCGCATGACGCTTGCTGGACGATAAAGACAACTCGATATAGTTCTTAACATTTCTAGCTGAATATCATTATATACAATTGTTACATGGCGCAGTCGGCATTTTCCGGCCCGAGGCCCCTCCAGTTAGACTCCACCAACCTGGAACTGGAGTGGAAGACCTTCTACCAAAAGTTTGAGATCTTCCTGCTGGCCTCTGGGTCGGAAGGCAAGCCAGGCGAAACTCGTCTGGCCATGATGTTAAATTTCGCTGGCGACGAAGCGTTGCAGCTGTATAACACGTTCACGTACGACAGCGAAGGTGAGGAAAAGAATTTTGACATTGTTATTGGCAAATTCAGAGCATATTGCCTCCCGAGAAAGAACATTGTGTACGAACGATATCAGTTCTGGCAGCTAACACAGCTGCCGGGAGAAACGGTGGACGCCTTTGCCACTTCGCTGCGCGTCAAAGCATCCTCGTGTGACTTCGGTGACCAGACCGAGTCCATGATCCGAGACCGAATTGTCCTTGGGCATCCTGTTCGACAGACCCAAGAGCGACTTTTACGAGAATCGGACTTGACGCTGCAGAAAGCCCTCGACATCTGTCGAGCATCAGAGTCCACCCGAGTGCAAATGCAGTGCATTTCCGGCGACTCAGCTGCAGTCAGTGCAGTGAGAGGAAGAGAGCAGAAGCACTATGTTCAAACGTCGTCCTATGTCCAACCGTCATCCTATGTCCAACCGTCGTCCAACCGTCGTCCGTTCAACAATGATAACGACACAAGCTGTGGCAACTGTGGAACCATCCACCCTCCGAAGTCCTGTCCAGCCTTTGGCAGGCAATGCAACACCTGCTCCAAGCCCAATCACTTCGCGGCGCAGTGTCGTTCATCCCATGCAGCAAGAGGTAAATCAAGATCATACAGACACACATCATCTGTCCATGATGTCTCAGTGGAAATGCCTGAAGTGGATCGCCTGGTCATCTCCTCCTGCAACCTGAGCAACAAGGAAGACAGATGTTGGTACAGAGAGTTTGACATTCAGGGAACACGAATCAACTGCAAGCTTGACAGCGGTGCCGAGGCAAATGTTATGTCTGCAGCTGTGTTTTCTCTGGTGAAGCACCCGCCTGTTCTTCGCTCCACCTCTGTAGTACTAACAGCGTATAGCAACACAATCATGAAACCTATCGGCATAGCCAACCTGTGTTTGAAATTTAGAGGGCAGGAACATGCAGTTGACTTTCTCATCGTGAAGCATAGAGCCCCCACCCTATTAGGCCTTCCCACTTGTATCAAACTGAACATTTTGAGACAGGTCGATGGGGTCAGCCTCGAAACAACCAGCACACTAGTAGCAGAATATGCAGATGTGTTTAACGGGCTGGGATGTTTTCCTGGAGAGCATCACATTACAACTGACACATCAATCTCGCCGGTCATCCACTCTCCACGCCGAATTCCATTATCACTTCAGCCAAAGCTAAAGGAACAACTGGACAGAATGGTGAACGCAGGGGTGCTCATGAAACGTGATGAACCAACCGATTGGGTGAATAGTCTACTACTCGTGGAAAAGAAAGATGGTTCCCTTCGTCTGTGTCTGGATCCACGTGATTTGAATCGGGCCATCAAGCGAGAACACTATGCCATTCCAACAAGTGATGACGTCACTGCTCGTCTGCATGGAAAAAATCTATTTACCATAATAGACATGAAAGATGGGTTCTGGCAATTGAAGCTGGATGAAGAGAGCTCCAAACTGTGCACATTCAACACCCCGTTCGGAAGGTATTCGTTTGCTCGTCTTCCATTTGGCATTTCGTCGGCACCGGAAGTGTTCCAGAAGCGCAACACTGAGGTCTTTGGGGACATCCCAAACACACACGTGGTATTCGATGACCTGATAATTGCAGCAAGCAATGAGAAAGAACATGATGATACACTACGCCAGGTGCTAGAACGGGCACGCAACTACAATCTCAGGTTCAACAAAGACAAAGTCCAGTTCAAGGTCAAACAGGTCAAGTATTTGGGCAGCCTACTTTCACAGGAAGGAATCAGACCTGATCCAGATAAAGTAAGAGCAATAGAAGACATGGAGCAGCCAAGAGACAAGAAGGAACTCATGCGTTTCTTGGGCATGCTTACATATTTGTCCAGATTTGTCTCAAATTTTTCAGCTGCAACACAGCCTCTGCGCGCTCTACTGAAGAAAGACATGCCTTGGTCGTGGACTGATCATCACGAATCAACATTCCAAGCGCTAAAGAAACAAATAACCGCAACTCCGGTTCTGCGCTTCTTTGATATTTCTAAACCAACAGTCATCCAAACAGATGCCTCATCGACGGGTTTAGGGTCGTGCCTGCTTCAGGAGGGTCGTCCAATTGCCTATGCCTCACGTGCCCTAACTGACGCAGAAACACGCTACGCACAGATTGAAAAGGAACTGTTGGCCATCGTCTTCGCATGTGAAAAATTCTCACAGTACATCTATGGCCGGGAAACACTGGTTCACAGTGACCATAAGCCACTCGAATCAATATTTCGCAAATCCATCAGCACTACTACTCCTCGGCTCCAGCGCATGTTGCTTCGCCTGCTCAAGTATCAGCTCCATATCGAGTATGTACCAGGCAAGAACATGCATGTTGCAGACACCTTGTCACGGGCATACCTCACTGCATCCCCATCGGCCTCCGACCGTGAGCTTAGTGAAGAGATTGAAGTGACGGTACACACAGTGTTGCACGATGCACCGATTAGCAACCGAATGCTTACTGTATTCAGATCGGCAGTGCAGAATGATCCGGAACTCCTGCAGCTTCGTGAACTACTGCAGTCCAGCACCCAGTTGAACAAATCGGCACTATCTTGTGAACTGAAAGCCTATTCCAAAGTAGTGTCAGACATATACGAGGCCGATGGCATCCTCTTTCTGAACCACAAGATAATTGTTCCGCATGCACTGCGTCCTGACATGCTGTTACGCATACATGAAGGTCACTTGGGCATGGACAAGTGTAAAGCATTGGCACGGACAACGCTGTATTGGCCTGGAATGGCTCGGGACATCGAGAACTTAGTGGCTCGTTGTGGAATATGCAATGCGTATCATCGGAAGCAGCAACAGGAGCCATTGTTACCACATCCTGTACCAGAACGCCCTTGGCAGAAAGTTGGAGCAGACATATTCACGCTATATGGCAGAGACTACCTCCTTGTTGTCGACTACTTCTCTAAGTTTCCTGAGATCTGCCACCTCGAGAGCAAGACAGCATCCTCTGTTGTGGTCAAGATCAAGTCAATCTTTGCACGCCATGGAATTCCAGACGAATTAGTAGCGGACAACATGCCCTTCAACAGTAGGGCAATGAAGACATTTGCAGAGGAATGGAATTTTATCGTGACGACAACAAGTCCTCGGTACCCGCAAGCGAACGGTCAATCAGAGCGTGCCATTCAGACGATCAAGAAGCTCTTGAAAAAGGCAGAGGAGAGTGGTACAGATCCGAACATCGCCCTCCTGCAATTTCGCAATGCACCGATCGCTGACATGAACCTCAGTCCCGCACAACTCCTGATGAGTCGAGTGCTGAGAACGAAGTTGCCTGTTTCCTCTGAGGTCCTGCGTCCAATGGTCGTGGAAGGTAGACAACCGCTTCAAGCTCGACAAAACCGTCAGAAGCACTACTATGACAGGTCCACCAAAAGCCTGCCACCTCTCAACCCAGGAGATGTGGTGCGAGTGCAACATAACAACGAATGGATTAGGGGTGTGGTCAACTCCAAGCATCATACACCTCGATCGTACAATGTTGTGACAGAGAATGCCTCGACACTCAGAAGAAATCGTCGAGATATAATCCGGACAATGGAAGACCCACCAACCACCTCACATCCACCTGCAGATGAGTATCCTGTGTCCACGGCTAGACCACCCTCAGACCAGCCAGCTGTAACATCACAGAACAGTCTGACTGGGAGTCCAACAGCGTCCTCTTCAAGCGAACAGCTATCTGATCTCCCACCGTTGGAACTGCAGTGCAACCAGACAATGCCAAACCAAGAACTTGAAGGATATCGTACACGGAGCGGAAGACTGATCAAACCCTGCGTGCGATTCCAGGACCAATACTGACAATAGACAAACTGTTAAGTTTTTAACTTTGTGGGGAGGTGTCACATATGACGTCACACTACATAGTGGACTCTAGGCACTCATAGGTAGTCGCATGACGCTTGCTGGACGATAAAGACAACTCGATATAGTTCTTAACATTTCTAGCTGAATATCATTATATACAATTGCCTCTCGCTGAAAAGTCTTAAAATATGTTTTTCTTGAATACAAAAAAGTTTGTTGCTTTTATCCACAAGATAAACAATGCACTGCCTTTTGGGACCTTATCCTCCTCACTATTCGGGTTTCGGGGATTCGGCCCGCACCTCTGCGTTCACAGGGCCTCTAACAAGCTCTAAAGATGCGCTATAATAAGCGTACCAATGTTGTGTTACATTACATTAATCACAAACACACAGGAAACAGTCCCATCAATTTTAGTTTTTCGAAAACAGTTACTCTTATCCGAAATGAAAAAGTTCCCACGCAATGAACACGTTCTCAGATTTAAAAACAATATCATGGCCAATATCCATCATTGCGTTTATACGAACACCCGAGAGTAGTTAACAGTGACCGACATCATCAGAGGGTCAATCGGTGAAACCATTGCCTTCTAGTTACTGAAGGCAATGGGTCTACCCGAATCCTCTAACAGACTTTTTTTTAACCAGGAACCATAACTAGGGCAGTCATACAAGTAACCAGCGCAGGGGCGGTTTATGACCGAATAAATGTTCGGTAGGGCAAAAATTCTGGCAGGGCAACGACCAGGGCAAAGGTTTTTTCCAGGGCATTTTGCCCCTGCTTGCCCTGTTTGTGCCTGATCTATCGGTGCCGCCACTGATTCTATCGGTTTTGTTCCTATTCTATCGGTTTTATTCCTATTCTATCGGTTTGGCTCCTATACTCTCTCGGTTTTGTGTCTACTCTATTGGTTTTGTTCCTATTCTATCGGATTTGTTCCTATTCTATCGTTTTTGTTCCTATTCTATCGGTTTTGTTCCTATTCTATCGGTTTTGTTCCTATTCTCTCTCGGATTTGTTCCTGCTCTCTCTCGGTTTTGTTCCTTTCTCTCGGTTTTGTTCCTACTCTCTCTCGGTTTTGTTCCTATTCTATCGGTTTTGTTCCTATTCTATCGGTTTTGTTCCAATTCTATCGGTTTTGTTCCTACTCTATTGGTTTTGTTCCTGTTCTATCGGTTTTGTTCCTATTCTATCGGTTTTGTTCCTCTCTTTCGGTTTTGTGTCCTACTCTATTGGTTTTGTTCCTATTCTCTATCGGTTTTGTTCCTATTCTATCATCGGTTTTGTTCCGTATTCTATCGGTTTTGTTCCTATTCTATCGGTTTTTTTGTTCCGGTTTTGCTTCTCTCAGTTTTGTTCCTGCTCTCTCGGTTTTGTTCTTCTCTCTCTCGGTTTTGTTCCTGCTCTCTCGGTTTTGTTCATTCACTCTCTCGGTTTTGTTCCTACTCTCTACCGGTTTTGTTCCTATTCTATCGGTTTTGTTCCTATTCTATCGGTTTTGTTCCCAATTCTATCGGTTTTGTGTCTACTCTATTGGTTTTGTTCCTGTTCTATCGGTTTTGTTCCTATTCTATCGGTTTTGTTCCTTCTCTTTCGGTTTTGTTCCTGCTCTCTCGGTTTTGTTCCTGCTCTCTCGGTTTTGTTCCTACTCTCTCGGTTTTGTTCCTACTCTATCGGTTTTGTTCCTACTCTCTCGGTTTTGTTCCTACTCTCTCGGTTTTGTTCCTACTCTATCGGTTTTGTTCCTGCTCTCTCGGTTTTGTTCCTACTTCTCGGTTTTATTCCTGCTCTCTCGGTTTTGTTCCTGCTCTCTCGGTTTTGTTCCTACTCTAATGGGTAACTTTTGTTCCTATTCTATCGGTTTTGTTCCTACTGTCTCTTTTGTTCCTATTCTATCGGTTTTGTTCCTTCTATCGGTTTTGTTCCTATTCTATCGGTTTTAGTAATAGGTATAGGTAGGAAGGTATGTATGTATGTTTCTATATCTTTGTTGTATGGACGATAACTGCGTCTGCGAAATTTTAGATTAGACTGAGTATAAATCCATCTGCAAAACCATTTTTCAGTTGTGTGGACCCGATAATTATTAATCTGGGAGTGCTTCTGCCCCCGGTGGTGTAGTGTATGGTCGATGTTGGAGAGACTCCTCCGTCGATCCACTTGCATATATAAGCAATGGATGCTGCTGCTCTGTTCCTTTTCATCGGGAGATGTCTAGATAGCGTGTCCGACAATATTTATGTCTCCACACGTGTTTCTAGAGCGCTTTCTTTTCGTCAGTGTCTTGCTGTGAATGATGTTGACAAGCGAGTGGCGGCTGTCTGCCTCCTATTATAGACAGCAGCTATTGATTTATGCTAAACGCGGGAAATCTTTCGGCTCGCCACTGCAGCATAAGACGTTTTTATTTCGGTGCTCGCTGTCAATCACCCGCCTCTACTTCGGTCTTCTGATACGACCTCTGAACCAATGCCCGACTGCAATAAGCGAACAATCGAACGACAAAGCAATGCCGCCATAAAGCGGATGCTATTGGAAGAAGCTGATGATGATGATGATGCTGATGCTGATGCTGCACGAGCTAAACA
The DNA here is from genome assembly GCA_020284085.1 of Aporrectodea caliginosa. Classification (NCBI taxonomy): domain Eukaryota; kingdom Metazoa; phylum Annelida; class Clitellata; order Crassiclitellata; family Lumbricidae; genus Aporrectodea; species Aporrectodea caliginosa. Next base: position 872,774 of record JACEVL010000084.1, read on the forward strand.
GTTACCCGGTGCCATCGGACCGATGCCTGTTCTGTACATCAGTTGCAGAGGGTGGTTGCTTCATGTATGCGTAGTTAGTTGGTCGAGGTGATGGAGACGATCCAGTTGTTGCTGATGCTGCACGCGATCAATATTGCAGAGGCTGAGGGGAGTGGAGGTGGTTAAGAGGAAAGGCAGGAGGGATCGAGAAAGGAAGGGGACACACACGGACATCCAGACGGAGCGAGTATGGGACTTGACGGGGCAGCTAAACGTCCATTTTATTATGGGGAGAATGACGGCAAGCAGCAGTGATGTTAAGGTCTTTCGTATGCGGTGGCAGCGACGGCGGCGGGCAGTGCCTTCTCCGCCAGATTATCCATATATACACAGAGTCATCTTGTTGGATACAGCGACAGGCAAACGACGTTGTCTCATCAGCATAATTACATCTTTGCAGCGATTTAGTTTTCACCAGCAGCAGCTGTAGCATCTTCCTCTTCTGCGTCTTCAGCAACACTTGTGGAACCGTCATCGTTATTATCGTCATCATGGAGAAAAGGTGATCATAGATGAATAGAGTTTTTTGTTTGGAAAACAAGGAGCACAGGTTTGATGTGGATTTAGAGCGTCCAGGAATGAGAAGGAACGGTGGTGGTGGCCGTCCGCTGGGCTTTCCTGATAACGAAATCGGGTCAGCGTCTCCTTAACTATAGTCAGTATTCAGTCTTCTTTTTCATTCGGGAATTTATATAGCGCCCCTTCAAGGAAACTACTCAGAGGCGCTTTTATCTAACAGCTGATAGAAATAGAAAAAGAGGAAAGCAAAATATCCTTCTTGGATCTTAAATTGGAAGAAAATAGGACTCTAAATCAGAGACCTAATGTGACATCATGCCATGCACAGACTCTGTGGGATTACCATGACCTAGATGAGTTCCAGAGTATGGACAACAGCTGAGGTCCTCTCATCCAGTTGAGAACTCTATGCTTCTATGTTGCTATAAAGCTACTATGTAGATTAGTTTAATATACATGTAATGTAAAGCTGAAACTAGCTTAATTGATATTGTGTTCGAATGAGACGAGGCGAAAGTGCAGGTGCTTGGTGAAGACGGACAGTTGTGTTTCCCGCGGTGTATCGTTTGATCTTTATTTTAATTCTTATCTAAATGACACCAAGTACATGTATAGCAACAATTAACTGCCTGTATTTTGTCAAACATAATGATGGCGCTGAAAAATGTAGGCCTACAGGCGTCCATCCATTACCATGATGTATAAGCCTATATTTGACTGACGGCTAAGATGAAACAGTCCTATTTGTATTTATGTATGTATGTGTATGTATGTATGTATGTATATATGTATACCTATATATATATATAGCCTATATATAGATGGTGCGTGCTTGTACAAATATTTCAAGTATTATGCGGTCGACTATAATTGAATTACTTTGCATCAACAACGACTCGCACGGAATCGCATATTTGGTAGCAGTACATTTATTATGCACATGCGCTTTTACTATCATCACTGCAACAGTATGTAGTGGCGTACGTCTTGGGTATTGAATTTAAAGCCTTAGGACATATCACCTTGCTTACTTTGTTGCACTCGTGTTCTTAGTGGGGTCAAACCTAGAAACTAGGCCTAGGCCTATATATATTAGCTCAAATGCTGCTACAAAGAGGTTCAATCTAAAACTACTACAACAAGGAGTTGAAACGATATGGCCTACGCTAATTGGAGACAGAATCACTCAAAAATGAATCAAAAGACAGAATAAACAACCACCTTTAAGACATGATAAATAAACGAATGAAAGAGTAGATGGATAAACAAACAATTATTAGTGAGTTAGCGAAACGAAAGCATTTTATTCTTGATGTGTTTAGAAATCCTTCGGAGCCTTGAAGATCGTGGCATTGGAGATTTTGGCCTAGTCCTCCTCTTAGGAAGAAACGAACTGTGGTTCTGCTGGGGTCAACATGGAACTACTCGAAGGAGCTCCTGGCCCGGAACAGACGGCAGATGTCGCCTCACCGGAAGTGACGGCCGTTGTTGTGTATCTGCCGGAAGAGTTCATCTTTCCGCGCTATTATTACTACACAGTGGGAGGAGGGTCTCTGTTGGCAGGTTCCCGACCGGACCATGACGAGACCCGGCTGAGGCAGTTGATGGCGATGGTCGTCTACCTGTCGCCCGCTTTCCTCCTGTTCTCTACAGTCGGAAACTTACTGGGGGCCGTCACCCTCTACCGGATTTACCCGGCAGTTCTGTCGACGGCATTCTACGTCTTCGTTGGACTGCTGTTGGACACTGTGGTCATCTGGTCAAGATGTGGACTCGAATGGTTGAGACTAATCGCCGAGAGGGACCTGCGAGGAATCATCGCCTCGTCTTCTACGGTTCTCTGCAAGGTACGACGACGACAACACTCTTGGTTGCTTCTAGAATTAGAATAACTATCGATCAGCAATATCTGAGTATGATGATGTTTCTGTTTACGTATGCATGCACGTACTTACGTATACGTAGGCCCTATATTGTATTGTATTGCATTGTATTGTATCTAAAGATTTATATAGCGCCTCTCTCAGAATAACTATTCAGAAGTATGGACGTAGGCCTATATATGCATACACTAGAGATTTGCCTGTCCTAAGACGGACAATAATTATTTATGAAACTATTTACCAAACGGCATTTCATTTTCTCATCAAGCGTCTTTCATGTTGCCCGTCCTGATTAAAGCAATTAGCATTAGGCAATAATTATAGGCATAACATTAAATTTAGCTCATTATGCGTGAGCTATAATGCATATAGCGTGCTTACCAGTAATAGTTCAGTTTTGGCAGCGAACGTCCGACTGTAAAGATGGTTTGTTATTAGACATCGTCTTCATTTAGGTAAATTGTTTCATCATATGCGGAATTTCTGTTATAAAATAAAATTCGATTACGTCCGGACTTCTGCTGGTTTTAAGTCTGCGTTTAGGAGTTTTTAAAGCCTGCTTTAGATTTGGAGCTTTTTGGACGGTGTTTGGTCGCATATCACATTTGAATTGGCCGACCTTTAACTGATAGACTGGTTCCCGTCTGAACAGCGTAGAACACAAGACTTAGGCCTAATATACCGCGTACGACAGAGAAATCTCGGTCTCAGTGATGCAAAAGTGAGACATAGTCTTTGGAGTGGCGTTGAGTTGACCGTACACCGCGTGGAGGGTCTACGACCAGTCGGCCGGGTAGTGGGTAGGCATATCCAGTAGACGGACCTGGTGGCCTCAAAGGATATCCAGACGATGTGTCTTCTACTGAGTTCTAATCTGTAAGGCAGTGCCAGTGGAGTAACCGTTTGTAACGCTTCACTCGTTTCTCAAATAACTTCTTCGTTTAGATAATTTGAACATTACTTATAATTATAGCCTATCAGTAGAACAAGCTCGATTGTAAATGGATTAAGATGATGGGAATAGAATAGGCCATATAGATATTCTTCCGATATGGTGAGACAGACTATCATTTACAATTTCTTGGACGGCTATAAAAACTAAAAATCCTTTTAACCGGTCCGCTCATAATCTGAATTCGTTAAAACAGGCTGTTTATCACACAGCGCTGTGTAAAATTGCAGGAATCAACGTGTGATCTTGGTATGGCTACTCCAAAGACCTTACATATAAATGGCAAGGTCTTTGGGCTACTCCGACGTCTTGTCTTAGATTGCATTTTCTGGGGCAAATGTTATTACGCCGCTAAATCTTTAATGTCATTGTTCAACATTGTCCTCATTAAATCTCAATATTGCAGGCCTACTGTTAAAGAAGAGTAGGCCTAAATGACTTTGCAACGGGTCATGCTATATTCAGAACTGTAGCAAACGCAGGATGTCAACTATCGATCATTTCTCTACTCTATGTGTCTATACTATAGGCAAGAATAATTTATTTCTTCCGTGAGCGTCGTAACTTTGCATAACTTCCGAGATGGACCCAAACTGCAATAAGGGTAGATGATGCACTGCTAAGTATTCATTCGCAATTGCAAATATGCACAGCATAATACGTGACGTGAGCAATTTGTCTTGAGAAATTTCTCTTAGAACTCGTCAATGAATGGTTGGAAAATTCAGAACTGTAATTTACTGCGATTTCCTCGTAACAAAGAATAGGCCGATGATATTGCAAGAATGCAATTAGAAGTCACGCTCCAGGCCGATTACTGCATGGATCATTGAGCCATGGACGATCGAGATTTTATGTAGCGCATTATTTTATGGTACTTTAGAAGGACAAGACTCGGTCGACATCGAGACTGAGTTCGGTTCTGTCATGTAGCCTTTCGTCCGAAACGTCTATCGGTTTGTTTCGTTCAGATATAAATCTCGGGGTCAGTTCGGTTAAGAGAAAACATGGATGAAGTTCAAATGGTTCAGTTGGGGCTGGTTCTAATTCGATCTATACATTCATTCAACCATTCATTTGTTTGCTATTCCATTCTTACGTTCTTCGGTTATTCATTCGTTCGCACATGCATTCATTCGTTCAGCTCAATTATAGTGCGTCTTTTCAACATACTTACTTGTTGCTTAGTCCTTCCCATGCAGGGAGGTCTAAACATCGGGCAAAGCATCTTCTCCATTCGATGTCTCTGTCCAATTCCAGTCTTTCAGCTTCTTCCCACGAAATCTCCGAGCGCCTCAAGTCGTCCCTGATGGTCTCCAGCCAGTTCTTCCATGGTCTTCGTCCCTTTCCTTTTCCCTTCAGGGATTCAGCTCATCAATTGGTTCACCTATCCTTGCCCATGCATGCCCCATCCATTTTCATCTTCTCTTTATGATAATGTTCTCCTCTTCTCCCGTCCACTGGCGTTTGGTTTTATTCGGTAGGCCTACTTAATCACACCATGAAACATACAGAATTCTCCTCAGTAATCTAGGACGTGCCGCCTCCCTTTCAACCTATCTGCGTAGAATTAATACAGTACAACAAGCCCTCTTATAAATCTAAATAATTATACATCCCATGCCAGGAAGATAAAATCATTCCAATGAGAATTTCATATGAAATATCTGTGACTAAAAGGAATTTATTCAACGAAATTGTCTGTTCCAGAAACAAACAGAGTCTCTATTTAGTCTGGTTCAGCTTTAACCCTTTGAATATAGGACTGAGATTGGAAACGAGTCAAGTGATTCGATCAGTTGCGATCGAACGATGAACTGCTGAGGTCAAATCTGAGTCAGAAGAGAAGAATGGCCGAGACAAACAGCATAAATATGATCTGAAGCAGATGATCTGATTTGCCGTGATGGCTCTGACTGATTGATCTGATTTCAGATATGGCTGCGTGCATGTTTTCTTGATTCAATTCCGTTATATTGCTTCGCCTGTTCTTCCGTTCCTCTCTCGCTGCAGTATGGCCGCTGCTTGCGGCGTTGCAGAAGATTGGGGCCATCTTGAAGTAGAACAAATGCATTGCTCAAGTCAGTGGACTGGTAAATGAGACAATCCCGGTTATAGGTTGAAAGTATGATGAGGTCAGATGAAATTGAAATTAAACGACTTGGAATATCAGATGGAAGACGAAATTGGATGCGACGAGGTGAGGGGAAGTGAAATCAAACGAATTGAGAAGAGATTAGGTGTGATGAAATTGGAAAGAAAATCTTTTGATAAGAAATGATTTGACGTAGTTAACCAATGGAATGGGGAATACATCTGATTGGGTAACGCTCTTGACCAGTACTTTGCTGATGAGTTAAAAACACCGTGTATAACATGCCTATTTGTAGTAGTAGTAGTAGTAGCAGCAGCAGCAGCAGCAGCAGCAGCAACAGCAGCAGCAGTAGTAGTAGTAGCAGTAGCACTAGCAGTAGCAGCAGCAGAGGCCGCAGCAGTAGTACGAATACAAATATAAAGTTTTGGAACGAATGAATGAATGAAATACAAAACAAGAGAGTAAACCTCATAGTGTAGTTAACGGCGCCCTGTGCATATGTCTCCGTGTGTGTACGTCATTGTCTGTCTGTTTGTCTGTCTGTCTGTGTAGGTCTATCCATTCCTGTCCAACCTGGCTCTTCATCTTGATTCCTGGCTCCTCGTTGCCATGGCAGCGGAGACCGTCTTCGTCTACCAGCGTCCTCAGCGCCTCATGAAGGTCTGCCGCCTTCGACGATCCAGACTGATCTCTCTCATCATCCTCATCTCTCTCTGCGTCATCAACTCTCTCTGCTTCTGGACCTACAGCCTCGTCACCCCATTCTCCGATCTCCAGACTGATGACGACGACGCTGCCACTCCTCCTGCTGCTCCATCCGTCGTCTGCGCCAACTGGATCGTCCAGTCCATCGATCCACGCCAGACCGGAAGTGGACTGGACCTCCGACGTATGTTCGTGATGATCGTGGATCTCGTGGTTGCTGATGTTGGTCCGTTCTTCGTCATCTTCTCCTGCTGTGTGATGCTGTTGACGAAGAGGATCAAGCGCCGTGACCAGGTCCGCCAGATCGACAACACGTGGAAGGCGTGCAACGTCGATTCCTCCGCAGCCCATCAGCTGCACACCTGTTTCATCGTCCTCTGTATCCTGCACACGGTCCTTCTCTTTCCGAAGCTCACCTACAAGTCGTTCCTCTTCGTCACCGACCTCCAGGTGACCGGGCTCGTCCAGCATCCGGTGGGGCATCGGTCGTCGGCCGTCGTGGCCAGGGCCGTCTGCCACCTGCTCCACTACGTCTACCTGACGGCCAAGGTCGTCGTCTTCTTCGCCGTCTCGCCGTCGTTCCGGCGGGAGTGCCGTCGCGCGCCAAGCACCTGCCTCCGTCGGACCAAGGACCGCACTAGCGCCGGACCGGAAGACGATGCCCACGTGGTTTCCGGTGACCACGTGACGACAGGACTTCCTCTGCTTCCGCCGCAGATGCAGACGAACGATAGCGGTCAGCTGATGGCCGACGCCAAGTACGACACGCTGACGTCGACCGCCATCTTGGAAAATGGCGCCCCTTGTATTAAGATATTCAGCATGACGTCAGTGTAGTAGGCCGACAACTGAACGTCTCTTGCACGTATAGGCCTATATATTGTTTAACACACTAGCAACGCATATATATATAATTATATATATATATATATGTATATATATATATATATATATATATATATATGCACTTGTATTATTTGTGTATATATAGCCAATTCGTAGTTCAAGAGAGTTCGAAGACGATGTTGACCTCCTACATGGGTTTCTGAACTCTAGCGCTGAGGCAAACTAATGACGTTAAGCTGGATTCTGCAGAAGCCTAATGCGGGTCTATGATGCTGAATTTAAAAAGAACCTTATTTTTATATCTCTTCCTGTCCCTGTCCCTCTCCATCTCTATCCTTCTTTCTCTCCCTCTGTCCCTTTGTCTCTGTCTCCTGTCCCCTACCCCTCTCCCCTCTCTTCCCTCCCTTCCTTCTTCCCTCCACTCCCCTCCTCTCCCTCTACAATTCTGTGTTCTATGGTTCCACTATATGCACACTATTTCCTCATAACTAGAATAATGCACCTGTCTTCAAGTCTAGGTTTTAGACTCTCATACCCTGACTATTTCACAGTGTTCTTCTTTCTCTACACTGGCTTCCTGTATGTGAGCGTATCTGCTTCAAGCTGGCTTTCCACAAGCAGGGCCTAGCCTATAAAACGCATGCAAATTATTTGCCATCATACTTAGTATCCATAGTTATACGGATAATACGGTTCACCCCGTAGCTGTGTTCGGTTTTCGATCAGCATTTGGAAGTATGTACTATAATTATGTATTAGGAGTCTTCAGGTCACGTAATATAGCGCATCTTAAATACCTCGCATAAGCGCTGCAAACGTTTTTAAGTTGTTACTGGTACACGTTTCGTCTTTGGCTAGCGTTGATTCACAGTTTCCGGTCTTTCCATCTGAAACTCTCTATCTTCTCATGTTGGCAACAGTATTAGCGAGACGTCTTTCGCTCTAAACTGAACACTTCGGCCTACCTCTTCCAGTCTACCTTATTCTTGTTCAATGTGCACTTCTGAACTCTTTAAGGAGTGCATTAGCAAACTACAATCGTATTGTATTGTGGATTGTTTGAACATATTAATAAAAGTACTAATGCTATTAGACTTATTTCTGAACTTACATTGATTAAGAACATGAATTACAATTTAAGCGTTCATAGCAATAACCAGATATGTCGACATACCAATTTTATGCTAAAAAGTATGCTAGCATGCTTCGAATATAGTATTCTATATGCATTGCAAATTTTGGGCAGATCTGATTATTTTGGATAGGCTTTTTGAATAATATTGTATATCAGCATATTGTATTTTGCAGCCGGCAGTATTTTCAACCATTACTCCATTACAATATCCCAGTATGATAACAAACGTTGTCGTTTTTCTTGCAATCTCTGTATTCAAAATGGTGCAACAATCAGGCTATTTGTCATGCCCGGCATTTTTCGCGATTTTCGTACTGTGTAATAACGACCGTTTGGTGCTAGAATAAGGTATGTCGACTAACATCAGACGATGTGTGTGGTATTTCAGCTGCTAGAGATCACATTTTGTAATTTGTATACGTAACCTGTTACTGCACCCGAAAAGTTACCTATGGTCAAGTGTTGTTAATGTCTCTATAACCCGGTATGAAGCAAATTGTCGTGTAAGAAACAATAATGTTATCTTTCACATTGCATCATGTAACAATTTAGTCAAAGACAATAATACTTACACGGTGCTTCAAACATCTTGCTGATATGTTGTCAATTGGCTTAGATATAACAGTTTGAAGTATCAGATCTTTGAAGCCATTTTACCGAGACTCATGAGAGGAGCTAAGAACAAGACAAAGCAAGAACACGGTCGAAGAGAATGGTCTGCAGTGCTTTCGGATTAGTTGTTGTTTCATAACATAGATGACTATAGCGTCGCCCTCCTCCTTCCTCCAGACTTGGTACTGGCACTACCAGAGTACAAGCGTGTAGTCACGCTTTCTGAATTGAGGCAAAGAAAGACCAAGAAACTCAAGCCGCTGATTGGAAGTTAGTCTATTCCAAAAAGATAAGCTGACAGCAGCAAAACTTCCTATAGCCTACCTGATCCCAGTTAAAGGGACCAACGTTGCGGCATTGTGGATTGGGGAAAGTTGTCTACTTGTCTTTACTTTTGTTCTTATGGTGATTCTCGTAGGTTTTCCTTAAAATTATAAGAATTATTGTCAGCGAAAAGTTATCAGAAGGACGCGTGATATATTCGCCAGAGGTCGCGTCTCTGTAGACAATGCATGCGACGACACCTATCGTTGGTTGCGTAGCCATTGGCAACGTCTGAACGTAGAACGATTGCAGTCGTATGGAAGAGTCATCGCGTTTTCGGTCTCGGAGTTTTCAAGTAGGGGTAGTAAAGACAAGTAGAATTTCGAGAATAAAGGAACAGAACTGCTGGAAATTCTATGCATGAGCTCAAACGAACACAGTTGTAGGTCTACGTAAAACTTTTATTTTTAAAACTATGTAGGCTGGCTAAATGAGTCGTGTTTGAAATGGAAAGACAGAGCTTATGCGTTGCTATGGAAATTGAATGAAGCTACAGAATCTTGCACGTTCTGGCGTCTGGTCAGTTGGGTTTCTTAAAGACAGAATTAGCAGACGATCGAAGGCATACGCCGATCGTTGATCTCCTGCAAGGCTAAGGTGAATCATTCTGTCTCTGGAAGACAACGAGTTCACTTGTGTTGATTTTCAGTTTATTCGGATCAGATAGCCTACAGCCGGTCATTTCCTACTGGAAAGACATTTGTGACCTGGACATTAAAGAAACCGAAATGCCAAAAGGACGACACTTTACTCCGAGCAAAGACCGAGACGGAATATGGGTGAGTTACTTCAGACACAGGTGTGTGATTGCTTTGGATAAATGCTATAAGATTTAAATTGTGTAGTATGTTATATGGTACACAAATCACCTACAGAATCAGAAGACAGACTATTGCGACCTAATGGATGCTTAACTTCGACACCGTTTCATGTCTTTTGCATACGACACCGGCGACATAGAATTTGCTGCATTAATTATTCTCTTTCCTTCATTCGAAGTGAAAGCCCAATTATAGTCTGATGACTCCCGTTGCGCTGTTACTATGCTGCAGAAGGCACCAATCGATGGTCATTTGAACTTTGAAGTGAAAATGTGGAAAAAGATCGTGATTTGTTGGAGAGGCCAGGTCAAAATCCGATACGAGCAGGAGGGAACTCAAGAGTCAAGCTATAGTGGATAAACAAGCTTAAGCACACAAGGGTCAAGTTTGGACCTGAACTACATTAACTAACCGACAGAGAGCACGGAATTGAGAATCCTCGGAGAAGTTCACCCGATCGAGAGCCCAACACTGTCTCTGGTCCGCATGTGATGCCCCAGAGCAAAAGTTGGAGCATCCGTTGATGGAGTGCAATGAATGATGGTTTGAGCAGTGAGCAGTGAGCACAGGCAAATCGGTTTATTTAAACATAATATCTTGCGAACTGTAAGACAGACTTAAGCTGAAAGTCCTTGATAACCAGGCAGCTTCATTCTATGAGCTGATTACGACATAGATTTATATGGCATACAGGGCTTATGTAGTAGAAACCTTGGATATTCCATTTCATACAGGTCTAAGTAGGCCTTTTACCTTGGAAATTCCGTTTCATAAGATCTATGGTTCATTTGGTTCTGCATGGTCCATATGTCGAAGGCCTATAGTAGTAGGCCTATAATTTAATCTATTCTAGTGCGGTAACATTAAGCACACGGAGAATATCTCTAGCCTCGGTGTTTCCTATAAAGGCATTAGATTGTGAATATCTAACAGCAGGGTTTCCGAATGCATCATTATGCATGGAGTGTCACACTGCCACCGCCTGACCATTGTCGGTCGCATATATATTATATGCATGCAGATTAAACAGACAGTCGACCAAGCATACATGCACCGAGTCGAGCGTAGTATAAATGTAGGAAATGATTTATTATACAGCAAAAAGAATAGTCCTTGAGAACACACGCCGGGCTATAACTACAGACGATGTTTGCATAAGGACTAAACACTGTGTTTGCACCTTCACGCTCTCAATCGCCGTTCAAGTATTCGCCACTGCAAAGGCTAAGTCCTTCAACCTAACTTAGCACGTATACACATGCATGGTATAGACTATAGCGTCTATACAACAATTATAGTAATGCCTATGTATATGTATATGTATATATAGAGTGCATGACATTGTAGGCTACATGGGTTAAAGACTAGAGAAGAGCCAGACTGTCGTAAATCACGAATAACTCCTGTTTGCCTAATGCCTATAAAATATAAATCGATCATTGAATAGCAGATGTCGTCTCGACAGTCCGCACGTCCACCGGTCTGTGTCGTCTGTATGCTTGCTTGTCTGTCTGTCTGTCGGTCGGTCTTTATAAGTCAGTAGTAATAATAATAATAATAATAATTACGACAATTTCTATGGCGCCGTAACACGGCCATGCCGTTACAAGGGCGCCTCACTGTCTGTCTGTCTGTCTGTCTGTCTACTACTTCTATACAAACACACTATAGGCCTACTGTCAGGGCTTATGTAGGAAACCTTGGATACGCCATTATATACACAGAGTTATTTGATTGGTTTCGTGCGCATCTCATATATAGCAAATTCACCGAGCAGTGCTTAGGAATCTTTCGACCTGCGCTGTGTGTCTTGCATGTGATATCCAAGGTGCACAGATTCAATCCATTAACCCAGCAAGACTTTGCATGCGTACAAGCAACAGCAGCGATTACCTATTAGAAGCGTATGCCTGCATGTATGGGAACGGCTTCTCTGGCAGTCTCATTAATCGGTTCAAGCTATAAGCTAGCGTTAAGCTCGCAGGGACATTTGTCTACATAAGCTGGTGTTTGAATGAATGGCCTAAAATACAGCCTATGCATACCGAAAACCTAGACTAAGTCGACTAAGCCAAGGCACTCGATCACGGTGCACTAATTGAAGTCCAATTTATACTATGGTGCTCCACACAGGCCTCTCTATAGGCTCCAATCCAGGCAACAATTTAAAAATTTACGCAACATAATACGGTACTTTAAATGTACGTCTATGGAATCTCTCTGTCTCGGTCTCTCCCTCTCTCCCTCTTCCTCTCTTTCTCTCTCTTTCTGTTTCTGTCTCTGTTTATCTCTCTGTCTCTGTCTGTCTGTCTGTCTGTCTGTCTGTCTGTCTGTCTGTCTGTCTCTCTCTCTCTCTCTCTCTATATATATATATATATATATATAGAGAGAGAGAGAGAAAGAGAGAGAGAGAGAGAGAGAGAGAGAGAGAGAGAGAGAGAGAGAGAGAGAGAGAGAGAGAGAGACAGAGACAGAGAGACAGAGAGAGAGAGACAGAGACAGAGACAGAGACAGAGACAGAGACAGAGACAGAGACAGAGACAGAGAGAGAGAGAGAGAGAGAGACAGGAGACAGAGACAGAGACAGAGACAGAGACAGAGACAGAGACAAACAGAAACAGAAACAGACAGACAGAAGGACTAATGCAAATAGGCCTATCCTACGTATATGTATATATGTAGGATATAATTATTTGTTTTTCAGTAGGTGTCAGTACGTGATCAATTTAAAATAACGTCATTTAATCTGAGCATGGATTTGAGATTTCAGTTTCGTCATCTCGGTCCGAGGTTGTCGGTTGCTACAACTGAAGGAGACGTTCCTTCGCCTTGCGACCCTTTCACGACTGATGGAAGTGGAGTGGGTGGAGGAGGCGGAGGAGGATCGAGGAGGAAGCTAACCACAACTGGAAAGATGCAGATGGACCCATTTTACCCAGGCACAAACTACTACCCTCCGAAACCTCCACCAAAATTTCGCTGCATGGATACAGTAAGTAGTTTGAAAACTTTGGTCGAAAATCTATGGCTTCTATAGCGCTAATTAATCCTTACACGTACTCACGCACTCAAGTATTCACGTAGACTTCTCACTCGATCACGCAATCAACTCGAAACTCACCCAATTCACTCACTCATTCACTCACTCATTCACTCTGACTCTGATCTACTCACTAACTAACGCACTCAATCATTCATCCATACCCACTCACTCACTCACTTATTTACCCACTCCAAACCACCTACCCACTCAACTATAGCTCATTCACTCACTCACCCATGCACTCATGTTGTTTTTATTCACTTATTTGTCTCTGTGATCGTGATCAGACAATTTGTCCAGTTTCGTGAACTAACGAAGAGTTAAAGGTCACAAGTGCTGGTTGCACGACATAATGTTCCCTGAATAATGGATGTAACCTTGTTGCGCGCGTTAGCTGTACATGCCTTATTGCTGTCGCGAAACCGGGGAATCGAACTCTAATGACCAGGACCAGGATACCGATGGTTTCCCCAAGCTTCGGAGGTGCTTCTTAAATTCCCGCGGGTAAGGCTCCCGGAGTATGACAGGAGGCGAATATGATTCAATCTTTTATTCTGGCACAAAAGAAAACTCTCGCTTGACCTCAGCCGAACTGATTCAAGTCCTGACCGCTTAGAAAGTCTGTCCAAAGAGCGGATACGTTCAGAGGTGTCAACGTCCTTGATCGTCAGCGCCGATGCAATGGAGTTCAAGTTCGTGTTGCCCTGAAAGAAAGAACCCCCAACTCGTTCAGAGAATGACAGTATGTCCACCCCAGAAATATCGCAGGTTGATCCGTGTCTGAATCGTCCTGATTAATGGCACAATGTACAAGGTTTCGCTGAATATCCACAGAGTCAGGGTAACGGGGCACGAGTCCGTCAGGCCCCGGCGGCGTCCTTAACCGAGCTTCACAGTTCGGTGCGTAAAGCTGCTTTCACTGCGAGTCCCGAAGCTCACTGGTTACGGAGGCAGGGGCAATCGGTCCCCCAGCCATCCGTCGACGTCTGCGACTTAACTCGACTGCTCTCTTTCTCCGGCGTTCAGCGACGGGTCCTTGTATGCTTCGGAACAGGATGGGCGTCGGCGGCGTCTCCTTCTCGATTCTAATTCTCTCAATGACTCGGTGACAAAGCTCCTCCTTTCTGATCCTGATCTCCAGAAAGACCAAGGACGACCATAGACGACGAAGACGACAAAGCTCCTGAAGATCTCCTGACGACGGCTTCCTTCGCCTTTTATAGCCAGTGGACTGAATCCGAAGTGGGTCAACTCATTCGGAGATGAGCCAGCTAATTCTAAGTTGGGCTAACTCATTTTGAGATGGGCCACCCAGTTTTGAGTTGGGCCGTCTATATCTTAGTTGGGCCATCTAGATTTAAGTCAGGCTAGCTAATTCTGAGCGGAGCGTCAATATTTAAATTAGATTAACTCCTTTCGAGCTGGGCTATCTATTTTTAAACCATACCGGCTAATTTTGAGCCAAACCAAATAATCCTGGCAACTTAAAACAGAGGTAAATTCTCCCCCTTAACTCAAAGGCGGCTCTCTGCCCTCATTTTCGCTACATCGCCTAACTAGTAACTACCGAGTTCCATAATTGCTAAACAGATCTTATTGCCATGTGGTTACAATTATAGGACAAATGCTTTTAACGCATCAAATTTGTGGCTTATCAAACGGAGTCAGAAGAGAGAAGACAATCCAGTGTGGCTTAATGGTAGGCTTAGATTTATTAATCTAACTTCGACATCGTTGCTGGCTGTTGATTCAGACACCGGTACCCCTATATGTAGACAGGCTCTCAATTAAGGAATTGGATGTTTGTGGACCCGAATGAATCTACAATAATTGGTAAATTTTCTATTGTTTAGTGTTTACTAAAAGCATCGAGGATCGCATTATCATCTTGCCTCTTCGTTTTAACACGCTAACACAGAACGAAATCAACTGCTTATGCAAATGACACAGCACGCCTAGAACATTGTGTATAGGCTACGCTTAGAAGGTGGCCATCTGTTTGGGATTCTCGTGTTATGCACATCTATGACAATAAATTTTCATTTGCATTGTATTGTATTGTATTGTATTGTATTGTATTGTACAAGTTTAATTGTTGTAGGCCACGCACGATTTTTCGAAGCACGACAATCGTCAGGTCTTCCAAGGTCACGGCGTCTACTTTGGAAACGTAAGAGTCTTTTACTTATCCTTATTCAGTTTAGAAGAAAGTATGATTACCATTATTATCTAGCTAATTCTGAGATACCAGTGTCTAACAGTTACCGTGTAAACCGTTTGCATTAATGACTATGTGCATAATATCATTGACTGATTAAACTATAGGTATTAACAAACTATTTTACAATATTCTGGACTTTATAGAGATGGGCGAAATATATTGCTAAGGATAGGCTATATATACATATAACGCAAGAATGTCGACCAAATGTTGAACGTGTGAGAAAATCACTGCGGAAATGGACGCTAATACATTCACATTCCTCTCTCAACTTAAAATGGTCCTATTTGGCCGCGCTGGGGTTGGGAGCGTCGCTGAGTAGTTCCCTTGAAGAGGCGCTATATAAATTCAAGTAATGAATGAATGAAATTAGTCGTAATCCGATCAACGGATAATTGTGCTTTATTATACATCGAAGTATAGCTATAAACTTACGAAGAAATGGATGCGGGGTGCGGTGCAATTAAACATACATGTGGTAGATTCATAGTTATTAGTCTGCATCAAGTCTAAATTTTCATGTTCTATGTTTAGTGGCGCTCAGTCAACATACGTGTGAATTGGAATGTCCTCGCGTTAAGACCAACATATTTGTAGACAGTAGACCAACGCGCGGTTCCAGGTTCCACCCAAAGTACTCGTAGACCTGCCATAATCTGTTTGGACTCTGAATACGGCGTTCGTAATCGTAATATCGAGATTTCTATAGCGCCCGAAAAAGTAAAGTCGCGGGAACCAGCTTATTCAGCAGTCGTCGTGAAAATGACTCCGCTGCCTGGCTTGTTGTCAATCGTAAGAATGACTGGCTTTGTGTAGAAGCCTATAGATGGAGAATTTTACAGCTTTTTGAATATATTTCGACTACGATCAAAACTGTTGGTTCTAATTGCAGCATCAATCATCGAGATTAGGGCCCACTATATAGCAAAGGAGCGCTGTACATAGAGATTCCTAGAAGCCACTATATAATAGGACTTATGAGGAGTGTCATTTACTTAGGCCTATGTAATTCATTGCCTGTCTATGGAAACCATACACTTTGCATTTCATAACATTATTTCAGGTATACCCTGCCTGCGAAACTCTCTGATTTTTATACATTAACAACATATAACAATATCTAATATCATAATTTTATACGCATGTATAGATATATAAGCATGAGATATAGGCTACATCTGGTTGTAAACGCTTATATATATATATACATGTATATACATGCTCATATTATATATGTGAGCGTTTACAACCAGATGCATACAAATGAACTTTGTTTCGTCTGGCCACGAAAGTTGATACATTCTAATCATAATGACCTGTTCGATGGAAACTCATTGATCTCCGCTATGTATACAGCGACAATGTTGCGCGTAAAATCCTATCTCGACTTATATCGGCTCGACCAAACTGCATAGGCTTTGCGCATATAGAATTCAGGTTTATACACTGCACGCGTAAATATAGATGTATAGTCTATATAAGTATACGAAGTGACTAGAGGACCGCCAGGCGGTCCGTAAGTTTTAAAAACTAGCGGGCCGTCAGTCACGTGTCAGATCATTTATGTCGGGCAAAAGTTGTTTTTTTTAGTTTTAACGAGTTATAAATTTAAAGAAAGTGTATGAAACTACTAATTTAAATATAACAATGTGTGATGCAAAGACTTTTGAATCTATCAAAAAGGGCCTATTTATATACTGCATACGTATATGTATGTTTTTGTAATATACGTATGCAGTATATGAATAGACCCTATATTCTATCTTAGCAAACACTGTCCTGATAAGAAACACTTTCCGAGAACTAGAAAAGCCGCGTGTCTCCGATATATTTCCTCTTTTCCTACGAAGTGCATGGACCACTTGATATCATCGGTCACAAACAATAGCATGTAGACGCATTCGTGTTTCTGTTTCTTCAGCCTATCAGTGATACGTCTTGATTATCGTGTTCTTTATCGGTTCCATTATTAATGAGGCACATAATGCGACCTGTCTGTTGCAATCTCCAGCTGCATGTGCTTACTGTGTGCACTGATACGGAGCTTACTATAGTAGCCTCTCAACTGCGTGAATGATTGCTAGATTTCTGCGAAGCTGGTTAATCACGGACCACGAGAGTGTGACTATGTCACTGGTTTACTTTTGATTCTATATATAGTGTGCATAAAAGGTCAGAGGGTCAATCGTTGCTATTATTATACTGCAGATGTTCACTGGGCAATGTTGATATATATATATATATTATATATAATATATATAATTTGCATGTGTGTTTGCATGGGTGTTGGAATTGGCATTCGGTGTTCGGATGGACGCAATGGTCGGCCTAACGATTGTAGGGTATACCTGAGAAATATGCCTATAGCAGTAGTAGGATATCGGTGTAGAGTGTAGACTGTCAGATACATTATGGAATTGGTATCAAAGGGCTTGCGGTTGGGTTCAGTAGTGTTTTCTGGGGCCAAACTAGTGCTATTTGGCGCAGCGTAGCGTAGCATTAGTGCTCCTTTAGGGATAACCCGATGACATTAGAAAACCAATTGTCTTATGGTAGACAACTTTGCTACATAATTTTTTTATATAATTGATAATCGGACTGAAGTGATAATGATTATGTACTGCTAGATTTGTTTTTGTGAAGAATTTGGTATACTTGGTGTCAATAAAAGTATATAAGTAGCTATTTGGTCGAGGAAAACACTACTGGTTCATGTAGCGGCAGGACGTTATGCCACTGATTCTTCTACGGGTCTGTTATATTGTATTTTAGGGTCGAGACACGAGACTTCTGGGCAAGAAACTAGGCAAGACGTTCGAGGAGAGACCTCAGTTTACGGAACCAGATTTCCTGACGCACTACGGTCGCCTTGTGACGGAATGCGACTACAACACCATCTACACAGACAACTACCGTGGCTGCCCTCTATCGGCGATCGACGCCAAGGCCTTTCAGCGCCACTTCCCAAGGGCCTACCCTCCGCTGAGCGCAGACCGCAGCGCCCGCTGTGAAAAGAGTGGGGGGTCTCGAGAGACCCAGGCCCCGTGCAAGAGCTCCCTTGAAACGCTGACGCTCAGCCAGCAACCGTATCCGAAAGACACTGGAAGATGGAAGTATTCCTATCATGGTATTCCGAGGTCTTATCCTATCCTCGATACCACTCCTGGATGCAAGCTTTTGTCTGCGTTTCCTGTCTGGCACGTACGAGGACCGACGGTCAAGAGCTCGTGTTCTTCTGCCTATGTGTGATAATATAGACTTTTGTGATATAGACGTTGCTTTTCCGTGCTTAGGCTATTCCATTCAGATGGGCACCAAGTTCGGAATTTTAACCTAACAATGGCTATTTTCCTTCAGCAAAACATAGGGTTTTAGAATATAGGGTTGCAAATGAACCTATGCACATTCATTTCTTAACTATGAACGCCTCGCTCTCTAAGCGGTGCGCAATGTCCTTAAATATTCTGTCAAATTTGACTTTTAACGTTAGGAGATGCTAACACCCCCCCACCCACCCCGGATATTCGCATTTCTGTCACTCTGATATATATATATATGGCCTAACATGAACATATTACTGATAAATCACAATGATGTCTGCTCTGCCTTTCACATGACTATCTTAGCAGTTCAGATGCATTGAGTACGTTTCAAAACGCGTTAAAATACTCAATATTATTGTCATTTATTTTACGCTTTTCAAAACTGTCAGTAATTCCTGTTCGTATATGAATCTTCACATTCTCGTGTTAGTTAAAGTCTGAAACACATGTAGGCCTACTGTGTGTAAAGTCCTGCAACATTATTAGCCGAATATTGATAACGGGTCAGAGGAGAATTCAGCTCAAAAGCTGAGGGAGCTGGCGTGAGACGAATCTCCAGCTGTTCGTGTGAGAAAAGGAAAAACGATAATGATCAGGCGAAAATGAAGCGAGCGAATTCCACAATATAATGATCGAGGCTAGAAATAAATGCGCAAGCGCGGTGGTGTAGAATTCCACGAATATATATATATATATACACTGAATATCGAAACTAAAAATAAGCTGTAAGCATTTAATATAGGCAAACACGTAGATATTAAAAAATGTGCCTGTGAGAAATGCTGCAAAACGGATTAAATTATTAGCATCCTGGTTTGATGGGACAGCCAATGAAATTATTAGCATAAGATACATGGAAACTCGATTTATTGTTGTTCTGTTTAAAATCGTTGGCAATACTTAGGCCTAGACATGCAACATCCATATGAAAATCTACAGTATAAGCTTAGAATATTATCGAATGCGAAAGCGAAGAAACGATTAAACATGACATGCATGATTCTACCTACATGTATTAGTAATGGCAAAATGCTCTAATTAAATGCCGAGCAACATTTTCACAGAAAAGGTTTCTAGTTTGACTAGAGCCGTTCGGTTGATCGGTAGATGGCGTTAGATGATGGAGTCCAACGTTGAAAGAGACTTTAGGATGATTGGATCCTGTAGACAGAAAATGTAACAAACTTTTTCAAGACCTCATTTGGGCTACAGATAAGAAGGAATATAGACAACTCGAACTTTTGAATTCGCTTAGGGGCTTACATCAATGGGCTTAACAGCTGAGCGACTTTATGAAGCCGCCAGGTGGCAAAAACTCTGCCATGTTTGCTGCTGAAAGATGACTGTAGAGAGAGCGCCACTAACCTGTTTGCATGCTTGAATGAAATCTTCCTGAGAAATGGTTCCATCACCGTTCAGGTCCAGTTGCTAAACAAACCGCTTCGATGATTAGTCACATTCCAAATAGTCATTCAAATTCGAGACCGAAAACCTAACTATTAAGACAATCCTATAAACAGCTAAATGTCTATACAGGCTATAAATATAAATTAAGATCCACAATTATAGGTTATAAAGATAAATTAAGATCTATGAAACTAAGATTACCTAAGCCTTCTAAGTTTAGAGAGATTGTTTCATCAAAGGTATACCAGTATAATCTAGTTTTTGTTAGTGGCTTCAAGGCATATTAGATGAATCGGTCTAAAATAAAATCGATGCTGTAATTGTAATTGTATACCTGCCCAATTAAATAGCGTCTCTTGAAGAAATCTATCAGAGGCGCTCCCGACCTGACTGTGCAGTGTAACAGAATACTTATATAGCGCGTCTTAAGAGCCTCTCAGAGAATACAAGACGACGATCGATGACTTGCGAAAGAAGCTTGTATTGCAGGATGCATGGAAGCCTGTTCCAGGATGAGAGGCTGATCACCGAGAAGCTTCCAGGTTGCATTGTGGCATGCAATATGGAAAGGGGAACAACTAGATCACCCTGTGTTGCCGAGCGAAAAGATCTGCTACCAGATAATTATGACATAGAAATGCAAAGCGCTCTAAGGTTATTATAAGATGTAGCGCAATCGGTCTAGGCAGCTACGTATGAGCATGGGATCTTAAACTCAATGCGTCGTCGCAAGGGCAGCCAATGCAACTCGTCCCACATGTATGGTTAACTATAATATGCCCAAACTTCGAAATCCAGCTAATTGGCCTAGCTGCAGCGTTTGAAACGGATCGAATTTGACTGATCGGAGAAAGAGGGATGCCCACATAAATGGAATTACTCTAACCCACCCTATAATAGTGCATGTAAGAATGCGGGGGTTAGGATAGAAGCAGCTTTAAGCAGACAGCGAATGGCTTATAGTGCGGATCTGGGGTAGATGATATATTATACGACCTCGCTGATAAAGCATATTCGACATATTGTCCTCAGTTGTATGAGTTGCAAATACCCAGTTTCATTTACAGTTTAAAATAAAACAGGATTAAATTAGAGTGCCCACAATACGAAACTGTTTATAAGTGTATTTATAAATTGTATTTATAAATTTATAAAGCGCCCAGGGTTGCGCCTCTGGTGGTTAGTGCGCTGGACGATCAATCAAGACGATGGAGTTCAAATCCTCGCCAGGGCAGAATTTCTCTAAGATTTCTTCTCCATCTACGACTCCTATATAGCCAACTCAGCCATAATGAGTACGTTGACCGTATACTGTCAGTTGGGAGATGAGGATGCAAGGGAGAGGACGGGCCACCTGCTCTTATATGCCGATGCTACGAAAATGAAGTCAATAACACTTCATACTCATAGTTGCATGTCAGGCTAGCTTTAGGCACTGTTCGTCGTCGTTCATCATCATCATCATCATCATCATCATCATCATCATCATCATCATCATCATCATCATCATCATCATCATTCTTCTTCTTCTTCTTCTTCTTCTTCTTTATCCTTTTTCTAAGTCAATTGAAAATGAAAGCACAAATTGTCTGGATAACCTTAAAAATAGCATTGGTGTGATAATCCATGGAATCATTCACGGAGGATTTTCCCGTCAGATCGTAGATGGAGGTAATGACTGTCTTCAGTTCATCCTTCGTGACCTCACCGTCACGGTTGACGTCATAAAGGGCGTAGATCCACTTCAGCTTATCCATGACAGTTCCTCTGGCCATCTCGGCAGTGCATGCCACCAATTGCTGCGGCAGGAATTATTCAAATAGTGTCATTCATTCCCAGTGTCAGAATATTCAGAAAATATTCAACAGGAAAAAATAATAATTTATTAATTCCTAAAAAATGTATGACTATAAATACATCTTCAGCATCGAGTCTATGTCTATGCTTTTGTATAGCGCATTTTGGGTAGGCCTACTCTCTAAACTTTCATATGCTTTCATATGCTCCCGAATTGATTACTGTAATTCTCTTCTAAGGTTCGTCTTTCACCTCTTCAGTCGGTCCTAAATGCTGCCGCCAGATTAGTAGCACGCCTACCACGGTACTCTCACATTTCTACTTTCATTTTTGAACAACTGCACTGGCTTCCTCTCTCTCTGCTCGCATTAAATTCAAAATCCTCATATTAGTCTTCAAGGCACAAAGTGGTCTTGCCCCAAAATATTTAGCTGATGTTTTACTCCGGCCTCTTTCAGCCTCCTCCCATCGACCACTACGCTCATCACAGGGCTTATTCTAACGTGCAGCCAGACACAAAGTGTGCAGTTGGGAAAGAAATTTGTGCCGTTAAAAATCAGATTTTGTGCAGTTATTTTTTGTAGACCTAATTGTATAAACCAACAGCCCCAGACCCAGTGACAATTTGTGTGAAAGAAATGAGGCACGAATAGTTACTTAAATTAAATGAGAGGCTTCCGACAATTTTCTTCTGGAAAAAAGAAAAAAACGGGAAATCAAAAAAGTCATGAAAAATTTTGGTGGAACTAAGAAAAAAAGTTTGCTAGAAACTCTCGTTACTACCCCCCCTCGAAAAATTCTTGCTTGCTAAAGTATCGTTACTACCCCCCTCGAAAAAGTCTTTGAAAACTCTTGTTACTACCCCCTCGAAAATTCTTGGGAAACTATTGTTACTACCCCCTCGAGAAAATTGCCCGGTTGTCAACTCTTTCAAATATGTCGGGGATTACCCCACCACCCCGACAGCAAGCAAGGGGAGTAGATTAAACACTGCGCACACGAACCCCTAGTTACGCCACTGCCCAGACCTCCCAATTCGGCCCTCATGTGCAGTTAATAAAATTCCTTAGAATAAGCCCTGGCTCATCAAACAGACTTGAACTTCTAGTCCTCAGTGTAGAACAGCTATGGCTCAGTCCCGGTCCTTTACCACAATTGGTCCCTCTCTTTGGAATGCGCTGTCTCCATCTACTCGCTCTCGAATTCTAGCTAGTAATCTCTCTTCCACCTTTGCTTTTCTCAAAACCTTTTTCTTCTCTTTGGCCTTGCGCACTGGGAGCGCGCGCTTTATAAATGTTTGAATACAATACAATACAATTCAAAATAAATGTTAGTTCACATCTCTGCGTTTTTGGTAAGTAGGCGATTAGGTGAAAAGTACAGAGTTGTTATCAATAGTAACCAATTCTGGAACTGACTCTAATCTAATCTAATCTTTGAACTTATAATTATATCGCCATAATCAGGCATCGCTGGTGAGTAAGAACAATAAGCCTACTCTGAAACTGCAGTCAGGGATCAGTCCTCTCAAAAGCCAGAAATTGTAGGCTTATGGTATGGTGTTAGAAAAAAAATACCTAACACTGTATAAAAATTTTTTTCGCGAAGTCTAACATCCGCCCAGATTAGGTTAAGAATATAACTATGCAACAGCGAAACAACGTCTGTTCACCTCGAAAGTGACTGACCCCGATTCATCCGAATCTACCATTCTGTAGACGAGTTCCGCATATGACCTCGAATCTGCAAAACAGACAGACCGATCTACTCTTCATCCTCATTCCTCTAATGTAATGTAACGTAACCTGGCATTATCATAGAGTCTTTTCAGTAAGGCGCCAATCTATACGATCTTGAAGGTCGTAACAAACGACGAATTAAAACGCAGGTGAATGATGCTCAACTGGGTCTTATTACTACAATAGTAACTAATTATCCTACTACAATAGCTGCCAATTATAATTATTTGTGGACATAATTGCATGCAGTGTTACGATCGAGACAGTTTTTGCTCGATTTAAAATGAGAAAATTGAGCAAAAGGCTTTTGCAGCAGTTGAGAGTCTTACCTCCATATGGAAATAGCTGAGAAAAGATTTGTTTCAACGTGTCTTCCGTAAGGTATCCATCGGGGCATTCCTGGAACAGATACAGCAAATCTGGATATTATAGTTATGAACCAGCGAAACAGCTGAAACAGTCGCCGCAAGCAGTCGCACCTTATTTGAATGTTGCAGCTGGACATTGTATCTATAAAGACACCAGGCCCTGTTAAACTTCCGCACTTAGCTTTCCCCAGTGTGATCGTCCTTTTAAGTTTAAAAGGGCGGGGACAGATGAACAGTATGTTGCGTGGACAGGTAAGACAGGTGAGCAGTGACGACTTTGCTAATTATTTGAAGACCATTTGCTTACTGATAACTTTTTATTCTCTAACAACATTTAGCTTAACGCATTCAGTGCTTTTATGAGATGTTTAAAGACGTTACATCGAGTGTCATTGAATAGATGGCGGACTAGTGGGTATAAAGAGGGAATCCTCTGGAGTACGGAATGCAACGTAACTGAATGCAAGAGTGCATAAGTAGAAAATATGCTATTCTTCCATTCACCCAGCGCTTGTGATGGAGCTGATAGAAAGTGTGCATAGAACTAAATGTTAGATGGTATTCACTGGAACTGAATGGCTAAGTCCAGAAGAGAGAGAATTAAGAACTCCGTTTTTAGTGATTGATCACTTAATTAAGAAAGTCCAATAATTTGTTAACGCCATAATTTCTGTGTTTAATTTCTTCTACAGTTAACTATTAATCGAGTAAGCTATAAGTGTATATAATTTAGAAATGTTCAAGTTAAAGATTACTATTTTTAATGTGTACATATAATTTCTGTGAACACTTGACCTGCTTGAATCCTCTGTATAGGGTTCGTAGTTCAGAAGGCGTGTATCCACTGCTTCGGCTGAGACTTTCGATGTCGTCCAGATGAGGTCTCCACGGCTGTTTCCTCTCCTCGCGATGTCCACCAAAATGCAGAGCTGGAATACAGTCAACTCATTCAGTCGTCGAGGTATAAAGGCTAGCTTACGTAAAGCAAAGTGAACAGGTACGTGAAAAGGTCATCCACCACTCGCCGTTGTGAGGTCTTAATTAACATTGGGTATGTATGAAATGGGGTGGGAAGCGTCTCTAAAAGCCTCTGCCACCCAAATGTCCACCACGCCACCTTCACGTGGTACCCCTGTTGGAAACAAAGTGCGTGGTACGACCGATCGCCGGTATATGCGAGCCCAGAGACAAGGAGTCGGAAGGACGGAGATGAAGGACATCGACGCTCGGAGATGGTGTCTCGCTAAAACACCGAGAGGAAGGCAACGGGAAACCAGTCTCTAATTATCCATCAAGAAACACTTGCAATGACGAGGTGCTACAGCTTGGTTGATGGGCAGCTTGGCTGAGGGACAGGCTAAAAAGTCAGGTCTTGGGGGACTAGTTCTGGGATCACTTACAATCATTCAGGGGGCAGGGTCGGGCGGGTGACATGCTGGGCCCTCGCACGACTTCATGCAGCGAGTTGGGGAGGGGGCACAGCCGGAGGGGAGTGGCGCATTGGAGGTTATAGAACCTGCCGAAGGGCAGAGAACTTAAAGAAGAAGAAGAAGATGTATCTATATATACACATCTCCCACATAGTGACGTCCAGTAAAGTTATCTATTTTCCAGATGCTGACGCCATGATTGTGTATGCGTCTATCTTCTGCATACCGACATCCCAGGTATGTAAGTATATTTTTACCTCGTCCCAACACGGACGCCCTCTTCTTCTTTGACTTCCCAGACATAGGCTTCGTTACAGCATACATGGCTACTTTCCCCAACTGTAAGTATACAATGCTGAAATACTTTAAAGTACTTTAGACGATTGCTCCTGCTGCAGGCAACACACGATAGACACGAAGAGCACTGGACGAAGAACAGCCTATACTGCGCTGCATAAGGACTGGACAGAAGAACAACTGTTGTGTTTAAATATCTTAGTCGTTGACGCATCTTTCGCGGCCAATGAGAAAGGCGTTTCGTGATCAGGTGGCCAGTGTAGCTGACCACGAGCCAGAAGGGACACAAAGGCAACAGAAGAGGTTGCTTAATTGGGACTTACAGATATGGACGAGGGTTAAAGACGAACCGTCTAGGACTATATGCTGGGCCGAAAGAAATTTATCATTTAGAGTTTATCTATATGCATATGCATCTCCGTAGACCTACGGACTTGTGTCTATCTATATATATATTATATGTATATATATATATATATATATATATATATATATATATATATATATATATATATATATATATACATAAATACAGCACATGTTGACTACGCAGCAATAATATTAAATGGCTGGAAGTGAACATGCATATGTGTAGATTTTTCCTATTCCAAGACCTGCTGAACGACTGATCGGGAAATGGAGAACGTGGCATTAGAGCAGAGGGCACATCTGCAGCCATTGCAATGGTCCCTCAGGAACAGACGCAATCCAAAAGAATCACAAATTCTCGCACCTGCCATTGCTATTCACTGAACCTTAGAATCGTAGATATTCAATATTCACTATAGCATCCAAAAGTGCATGCGAGTACATGCAATTCTACAGTCATGCAAACAATCCAGGAAACGAGTCTATATTAATAGACACAGAAGATAAAATTAGGGCTTATTATTATTATTATTAGTATTATTATTATTTTTTTTTTTTTTTAATTTATCGAACGGTTACGTCTTTTCCAAATCTAATATAACAAATTATTATTATTATTATTATTTTGCTCTGAGGGTACTTCATTCCCCCAGGGTCTGAGTTTAAAATTGATTATTTCTGGTATAAAATCTTATGCACCCAATATGGACCTCTGCAATTATTCATTCATTTCGAAGAATTTATATAGCGCATTTCAGAGATATCTACTCAGAGGCGCTCTCTGCGCTAGCCTATACATGATGTTAAATGTAATTACGAACCAATATATTACACCAGTTAGCTAAAAAATGCACAGTAAGCTAGAAGAGTCACCAGTGGCGGGCCCACGCACACACGTGGAACCAACTAATGGATTCCCATCGAAAGCTGACAGATGGCATGGATGTTCAGAGTCTCTGAACCAAGTTTCGTCGTTAGAGTAGAGCAGCCACAGGTGACAGCGTTCGCACACACGATGACGCTGCCGACGAGCAGTCCCTCACTGGTAGAAGATGAGGCACGTCCGGCTATGCGTCGAGGCACAAGGAGTACGCTGAAAAAGGCATTCGTCGTGTGTCGGTCGGTAGATTGAAGCACCTTCCATGACTGAAGGTCGAGGTCACTTAAAATGGTCCACGTCGGTCGTCCTCCACCAAGACGAAAACACTCGGCTACAAGCGGCGTACACGGTCCATATGGCTCAGGCGTTCAGAAGGCTCATTATGTAATGTAATGTAAATCTTCGTCAGCGCCCACAAAAGCAACGTCAGGGAGACCAGCTTATTCACCGGCGCTATATCAAATCAAGGACTCCTCTGTTCGTTTAGGTGCCAGGTCAAAATCCGGGGAGGTCAAGCCGAGGAGACAGCATGGTGCTACGGTTTCAATCGGTGATGATGGTGGTCGTGTGGTGGCGCAGGAGTAGAATCAGGATAGCATTAGTGTCTGAAGTCCTGCAGTTTAGCATAGAATCTAAACATGTGACGCTAAATGTGAAGCATATCGGCCTAGGTAGGCCTACCGAAAACGTAATAAGGCACACTGACCATCATTCTGCATGCTTTCCTAGATTTGAAAAGTATAAACAATAAACTTTCGTTTTTTTTCTTTTGTCTAAGTTTCTTTGCAACACGCCCTTGCTGTTAATTTATCTAAGCGAATTATAGATAGACATTCAGTAGCCTACTTGATTTTTAGACGAATTACTTTGGCGGAGTTACCTTTGTCTCTTTCACTACAGCTATCTCGATTGGTTGTCATTTGGCCAGGTTAGTTTTGCCTAGATCTGCGAATGGACCTTGCTTCGTTCGCAAGAGAGTTAACTGAAACTGGTAACTGGGAATGGAAAATAAAAATGACGCGAAGAAGAAGTGTGAGAAGGGGACATTGAGAAGATCAGGAGGGAGACAAGAAGAAGAAAATCAAGGAGAACAAAACAATGACGACGACGACGGTGATGATGACGACGATTACGACGATGATGAGGAGGATGTTGATGACGATGATGATGATGATGATGATGATGATGATGATGATGATGATGATTGAGCCTAACTTATTCGTATAATTAATGCTAAAATTTTCCGATAAGCTATAGAAGGTCAAACCACCTGTCTGAATAGTTTCCTGCTACTTAAAAATGATTTCCAAGATGATGCAATGCCTAGAATTATTACCTTACGTTACACTTGCAAGAACTGCTTCCAACGACCTTCGTCGCATCGCGTGTTGCTCGACTTCGAACCGGAAAGAAATATTTCAGGGCGATCTCATCATCGGCCGCAGTCAACCGATCCAAGGAGCAGTCGACCGATCGTCTACTTGCCCCAGCGCTCGGCAAGTCACGACAGGCGACCGCAAATAGTGCCAGACCAATCGGAAATGACGTCAGTGAAGGACCGGAAACAGACGAAGAATCCCAGCTTCGACGAGATCCTCCTACCCCTCGGTGAAATTGCTGCTCAGCCGATTACCGATCCTTTCCTCGCTTTGTTCGGTCATCAACTATATGTCAGAGTTTTTCATCTAATTGAGGGAATTTGCGTCCAGACACGCATTCAGGCGGTTATTTCGATGTCAGCTGAGGTGTATATAAAGGCTGAAGAAAGTCTCAGAGGTACAGACTCGACAACGAAGACCTGAGAAGAATTCACCTCCAGTCATCAAGGTTTCAGGTATGCTTCTACTTTCTCGGTTATACAGTATGTGCATCAAATCTACCACTAGCAGACATACTTGGCATTTAGGTGGTTGATTATGGTGGCAGATTGCTAATGCGTTCGCCTCTCACCACTGCATCAGGGGTTCGAATCGTTGTTCTGATTCTTAAGGAAAGGTTATGCAGTATCCTTTCAGGTTATGCAGTTGTGTAGATTGCTGTTGTAGTCCTATTGCGCTTCTACATAAATATTTTTTAAAATGAATGGCCATACCTCTTAGGTTTACTTTTGATAAAGGTTTATTAGACACGTGATTGCCCCTTTTGCCCTTCTAGGCTTTGTAAATGCTTCAGAAGGCAATGTTCGGATTTTCAACTGGTACATTGTCACAGACTGTCTGTCTCTCTTGCTCTTCGCTTTCAATCAGTCAATCAATCAATCAATTTTCGTTTAGTAAAAATAAGCTGATAAGTACGCAACTTATACATTCACAAACTAAGGTCCTATTGGATATTCAAAGATTAGATTAAGGCAATGTTTAGATCAAATTAAAACTATAGGCATGTTATACACATTGACCATTAGTGTTAGAAGAGGAGTTGTTATTATCAGCTTCGTCAGCTTCGAGTGGTCTCTCGCTCTCTCTCTCTCATGATGCGGTCGTGGTCCTTGTTCACGCCTTTGTAACCAGTCGAATTGACAACTGTTGCTCCCTACTTGCTGGCCTTCCTCTTGGGGTTCTGGGGCGACTAGATCGAGTTCTACGATCGGCTGCTCGTCTCATTGGACGACTTCCTAAGTTCTCTCCTGTCTCTGCATACATACGTGTGATGTGTTGCACTGGCTGCCTATCTCTCAGCGGATCTCATACCGCACTGCTGCTGTAGTTTCTCGCTGCGTTCTTGGCTGTGCTCCATCTTACTTGCGTGATCTTTGCCGCCCAGTGTCCGACGTTGCAGCGCGTCGGGCGCTTCGTTCTACGACGAGGGGTGAGCTCCTAGTTCCACGGGCACGCTTGGCTATTAAGCAGCGCCGTGCTTTTTCGGTTGTGGGACCTTCCATCTGGAATGACCTACCACTTAAGCTCCGTTTTTTACTTGTAAGCCATCTGACAGGGTTCTACAAGTCCCTCAAGTCTTTTTCTTTAGTCGTGGCTGGGCCGGGAGCGCTTCTGAGTAGCTTCTTGAAGAGGCGCTATATAAATGCTCTGAATGAATGAATGAATGAATGAAGAGGGAAGAGCATCAATAAGTTTTTATATAGTACTTTGGATATGAAATTACAGTCATTGTTGTTCGAATGAGAAAACCACGAAAACCACATCTCCTTGATGTCTTCGTCGTCAACATCATCATTGTTGTTTAAACAGCAGATGCACAATAAGTCGGTGTAGTCCTATTATTGCACACAACCTACTTCTAGTGCTTCAGTATAATTATGCATGTATTAGATACATTGTTTACGGCCTCAAAGTCATGTATAATCTCAATCGTATTGTATGACATGGTCTAATTCATTATTGTATTATCGCTGTTTAAACTACTATTGTATGTATGACGTAAACTACCATTGTATACGTATAACGTAAACTATCATTGTATGTATGACGTATAACCACAAATGAAATTTTTTATAACGTTTTGATCAGATAATCATTGTATGTCGAGGTTTACGCCATGATTGTATGACGTATATTTTGATTCTTGTTGCCAAGCGCATAGCCCAGCTTAGGTTCTCATTGTATGACGTACTAAAATCATAATTTGTATGACGTATAGCCTTTGATAAGCGCGTAGCTCAGCTAGGGTTCTCATTGTATGACGTATTCAAATCATAATTCCTATGACGTATAGTCTTTGATAAGCGGATAGCCCAGCTTATGTTCTCATTGTATGACGTATTCAAATCATAATTCGTATGACGTTACTAACGTATAGCCTTTGATAAATGCATAGTCCTGCTTAGGTTCTCATTTGTATGACGTAGCATATTAAAAATCATAATTCGTATGACGTATATAGTCTGCATCCACGCTGTAAAACGTACAGCTTAGATTGCAACTGCCGCAATTAATAATAATAATAATAATCTTTTCTTTATTGAAGCGCCTGACAAACGCACTGCGCTTAAAATCACGTTTGTTAGATGCAACTCCCTCTGGAAACCCCTCTAAAGGCTCTAACCTGACGCAGTGCTCGTGAAAAGCGCTGGTGCCCTGCGCTTTCCTGTGGCGCTTTAGAAGTTTGGAGTTTTCGATTACGATGCATACGCATCATATTGTAGTTTTCAATGTCCAAGGTATTTAGCATGATTAGAATATTATTTTTTATTGTCAATAGGAACAAAATGATGCGCGAGATGTTGCGAATCTTGGTCGTCTGTCACGTGTTCTTTTCCGTCGGGCGTTGCCAGGCAGCGGCGGGAGAAGCCAACGAACCGCTGAGCGAGCGTCTGGTTCAGACAAGGAGCATTGGTATCAAGTGACCTTTCACCTTCAAATTTAATGTGGGACGCAGTTATTTCACTCCTATTTTAAAAATAGGCGCCCAACCGTTATCGAATCGATGACGTCTAGATGGGGATTCGAGAAAGGCAAACCTTCCAGAATAAGATTTGTGCACATGTCAAATGGATAATTAAACTTATCATGAAATTGTTTAAGGAAAATTTTAGTTAAGCTTAGTTAGGCCTATAGGCTAATTAGTATGGTTCGCTGGAATTCTAGTCTGTATAAAGAATTAGCTTCGATCGCTACAATGCAATAGACATCACGCACCGCAAAAGGCAGTTACAGCCATCAATGTGGATTATATTTGAGTTGTTTAATTATTTATTACCTGACGCAGAACGCTTTGAGTTTTGCAAATGGTCCCTTCTCTTAAGTCAGAAACTACGTATACATGTATGTATGTATGTTTGTATGTATGTATGTATGCATTTATTTATCTAAAGTTCTAAACAGACTCCGTACTCACTGCGTTCAAGAGCCCACAATCGAGTAAAACTGCATGCTGACACTTTGGCTAGGAAAAAATTCATAATGCGGATGATTTGTGGTGTAGTTTAACGCCAGGGATCGTTGGCTTATTTCGACTGTTATGGTATGTTAGGCTTCCCTAAACCATTAAAGTGACTGCTTTGTAAACCAAAATGCGGTTAACAACTGGTATAATAAAGAATCCACTCACTTACTTCACTTACTTACAGTTATAAAGCGCATATTATGAACCTTCAACGGTAGGCCTACTGTTGTCTTTGCAGCGAGCGACGGATGTCGTTCGTTCCAGCGTCTGGCGAACTCTCTGACGGTGAAGGGCGATGTTGTTCGGAAAGTGGGAGACGGATACACAACGGAAGAATGTCGCCAGGCGTGTCTTTCCGCTTCCGGTTTCTACTGCGCAGCCGCACAGATACAACTTCCGTCCACGTGCTACGTCATCGGATATCGTCTGCGTAACGACTACTTCAGCACACACTACACTAGAAACTGCGAACACGGTCTGTCTACTACTATTATTATAATGAGACTTATCCCTATTCAGACTTATCCCTATTATAATCAGACTTATTCCTATTATAATGAGACTTATCCCTGTTATAACGAAATTTTTCCCTAATAATACTTATCCCCAATGGGACTTATCCCTATTATAATCCGACTTATTTCTATTATACTGAGACTTATCCCTAATGAGACTTATCCCTATTATAATGAGACGTATCCTCATACAATCAGTAATCTACGTAAACATATGTGGAGTCGAATGTCTGTAACTGTTGCAGATAACTTGCACAACTCTTCTCATAAATTCTCTGTGAAGCTAAAACAAATTTCCTGCCATTTCAGTTTCGATTGAAGAAGCTCCAGATAGTGAAACTAATCGTATTTTTATTTAGTCTTGAAATCCATTTGAAACTGGTCTGGTGTTTGGTTTGCGGTTTTGATGTCCTCTGACAATACCGTCCCCTTACATTAATGGCATGTGGCACAACATGGGCTACATGTACTATGCACAGTGTTGCACACTACATGACTATAATTGGCTATGTCTTGGCCTACGACATCCTAGATAGTGCATACTGGCTAGAATTATAATAGACGTGATCAGTTTAGCTCACCAGCTAAGATTAGGCAGACTATAATAATTGTGTGTTGTTTTGATTGTGCAGGACCGTCGTGTTTCCAGAGGATTGAAGGGGTGTCAGCCGGTCTCACAGAGAGCATCGCCATTCCTCGTCACATCTCAGCCGATGTCTACCAGGTCTACTGCATGGCTGGCTGTGAGGTGTTCGGCAACTCCTGCGTCGGATTCGACCTTCGCGTCGACTCAAATAAACCGAGATGCGTCATCACAAACATCGGCGTTATAGCTGACGAAAGCTCGTCCTTTGACCTCCACATCCGCAGATGCTGAGACTGAGATGTTTCTCATCCACTGGACCCAATCTGCATCTGACCACTCTTAAGACAATTACACAGCATCTACTAATGAACTATACTTTGAATTATATAATCATATTGACTTAATATGTAGTGACAACGATAGGTTTTCGTGAACTTCTATCCATTCGGATATTCGTAATAGATTAGAACTCTCCATAGCCTACGTTATTCGTATAGGTTATGGAGCGCACGCTTGGTGTGCATGGTTGAACACGCATTTGCCTTAAATCTTGTCTAGATTAGCAGCAGTCTTATTTCTTTGACGATCAAACCACTACGTCGCACTATTGTCTGATATGATGGAATCTATTGACTGAACCTACTTGTCCCTTCTCAAGTGATTATACCTGGCAACCGTCTCACTCGTGTATTTGTGTTTATATTTCGTAAACAATACACTCTGCACCTATACTGTTAGGTGGAATGTATTAGTCTTTCTTGTTTTGCAAGACGGATAATAAACTAATTTTAGTTTGCATCTTGAAACAATGCTCAAACAATTCGACTGTAAGTCGCCCTATATAATATACATCGATGAAAATGACCAGGAAGCCATTGGGATCTTAAATGGAGATCCAAGCTTATGGTAGCGATGGTAACAGCATTTGAAGTTGGGGAGCGCATAGAGCAAAGGCTATACGGTACTAAGATGCACCTTTGCATAAAGGATAATAATGCACAAGGCATCAACCTATGGCGCACCAAGATCAAACGTAATCAGATCGATAGTAGGCCCTATATAGATCAGTCCAACAAGACAGAGAGGTAGCCTATGGTGGTTAAGTAATCTAAAAAATTGAAGTCAAGCTGTTAACGAAATGACATAAGCTACAGAGCAGAACGGACAGGTACAAGAATCAAGTTCCAAAATATAGACCCAGCAGCAGAAACAGCTTGTTCATGAAGAACAATTCCAGTGTTCGGTATGACCAGAGAAAGATAACAAAATGATTTGTTTGAATAATTAATTACAAGTTTTGGTAACGAGAACAGCTCTTAAATATTGTGATTGGCTAGAGTTCAGTGTCTTATGAACTATGAGCATTGAAATTTGATAATTTCATTCTGCGGCTGCTGAACGTACAAGGGCATCTATACATACTAGCCACTCTAGTACATTACAACGATTTCTATAAAATACTACAAATACGAAATACAAAGATTAGATTATGATTTAGCACGAAAAATATTTAACAATAGCCTATTCGACCCGGAGATGACCTTTGCATACACATAGAAGTATCTTGCAACATATTGCGTATTGCCAGTGCGATTATGGAATAAACGAATATACAATCAAATACAATACAAATCCTTTGCTGAACTGAAAATCAATGCAGAGGGATTGTGCTCATATCTTGACTTATTAGTCATATTGTCATTATTAATTAATTCGTTCATTTCGGAGATTTATATAGCGCCCTTTCAAGGTTATCTACTCAGAAGCGCTCCTGACTCAACCCCGGCTAAAAAAAGTCTTCAGGTTGGCATAAAACTTGATGGCAAGGGCGCTGGGCACCAAGCGAAGAAAGAGCCACAGTTGCAGGGCCAGCAACAGAGAAAGCACGTGTTATATTATCTAGTCGACGAGTTCTGAACTCTTTGGAGTTTTAGCACGTTTGACTTAGTGATCGGCCTATGAACAAGACGCGAAGTAGTAAAGTGAAGGCAACTCGAAACCAATGCGTTTGCCAGGGATATCCTTGAATAAATGGGAGACATTGCGCCTAATTCTACGTATACGTCACGAATGCAAATATACAACGACTTACAAATACCAATTACACAGTCAGTGAGAAACAAAATTTAATCATTGAGAGACGAAGTGGATACAAAAACATCCATACCTCATGAAAACACATTTCAGCAATTATTAATTAAATTTATGTTTAGTACTCTATATCATAATTTTATAATAAATATGATACACGTGTGCATTATATCTGCGCCATATTTTATATAGCATTCATTACATAGTAATGTGTAAAAGTCTACTATGAGGTCTGCAAAATTATATACTATAGAAAACGACGAGTGTGCGCGTGCTCCCTTAGGACCTGCATGTTACTAATGACCTCGAGTCATCTCTGTGATGCGCCGATAGTTGAGGAACGGACACCAGTCAAAAAGGACACCATTTAGAAGATTTACACTTCGGTTTCCCTAGAAGAGTAACCTCTCCCTATTATTCCTGGTTTCCTAGTCGAAAAAAGTTCAGTAAAGTGACCTGGAATTCACGAATGGAGACCGGAAGAATAGCCGTATACGCATTATATGAAGAAATTACGTGTATCTTTCGTTATGTTCTCCAACAGATTCTCAGTAACATAGACAGTTAAAACATCCGCTTCATTCTTAATTCACATTTCATGACCTATGAGCGTAATTGT
Organism: Aporrectodea caliginosa; assembly: GCA_020284085.1. Lineage (NCBI taxonomy): Eukaryota > Metazoa > Annelida > Clitellata > Crassiclitellata > Lumbricidae > Aporrectodea > Aporrectodea caliginosa. Next base: position 908,232 of record JACEVL010000084.1, read on the forward strand.
GGAGAAAATTTTACTCTTTCTATCATACCACCGATACTCAGTACAGTTTGCAAACTCAAACCATGAGCAGACAGTTAGGCCTATAGGTCTACGTCTCGTGATGTGGCCTGTCTCAAAAATTCGTTTAAGCGCGACGAAACTCTGTGCTATGCAATATCTAATGTAGGATATATAATTCGATGAATATTCAAATAGCCATTGTAAATCACGTGTGTAGCCTACATTTACCTACGTCAACCGAAGGACCTATTCGCGTTAAGCAATGCGTTGCTTACTTACTTTTATTTAAAGACGCAGGTATTGTAGTGCCATGAAAGGCAGTGACGGCAGGTTTTAGTTTGACTCTTCGTCGTCGTCTTCAATCTGTCGCAGGTATTTTTCAGACTCGATGGATTCGTCGATCGTCTGCCGACACAGACCCTCCCTGGTTCGCGCCCATTTCACGGACATCAGCCACAGTTCCACTCTTTGCGTCGTCAGTTTATCGCAGTAGTTGATCCGTTCCTCTTCCTCAGTCGCCTCACGAATCATCTGGCGGAACTTCTGAACATCACCCTGAGTGTTCAGCAGGGAATCCAGACGGGGCTTCGGAAACAGAGAACTCGCATCGCTGACCATCCTACGCTCCGAATCCGCTTGGCTGCGACAGTCACATCCCAGCAGCGACTTACTTCCCACCATGTTCAGCTGTTTCCGCAGCGAATCGTAGGAAGATCCTCCGCTTCTTCCAGGTACTTGAAGCGTATTGTTGTTTTCAAGTGTACTGGTCGATAGCGTGACTCGAATTTGCGACGTTTCGAACTCATTTCTCAACGAGACTGAAGCCCTGCGCAAGGATATCCTGTCGAAAGGACGCTGGCAAGATGGCGTCAACGAAATCTCGTTCTCCTCTCGCCGTTTCTCGTCCACTTCCAGCGTGGCTTTCGGCTGCGTTTTTAGACTGTCATTTGCGTCAATAGGGCGCGTGTTTTTCGTCTTCGGCATTTGATCCGCATCATTTGCAATGCGTGGAGTCGAAACTTCGTGCAAAAGATTACCACGCATTTCGATTTCCTTCGAGACGTCTCTTTTTCCTTGTACTATAATCCTACACTTGGCTCTCTTTGCTTCCTTTGTGTTTAGGCGAGGGAAGATGTATCTGGACTCCTGCCCTGGCTTCCTGAACGACAGAGCAATGGTCGTAGGCTTTCGTCCCATTCCGTAGAGCCTCGAAATGATTCGGCCTTGAACTTCATCCAGTTTTGTTCGACCCAGAGGACTGTAAGAGTCGCTGTCATCGTCGTCTGCCCATTTCTCACCATTCATTGCAAAATCTTTGGCGTTGACCATGATGCCCGCCAGAAGGATGAGAATGAGGACACTCAGTCGGAAGACATCGCTTTGGATTATGTACAGTTTGGAAGGATCGAGCACATCTCTCCATGAAATGTCGTCCTTCAGATGCAACCCCAAAATAATCTAAAACAATTGGCAGTCATAATATTGCAGTAGCATGTAGGCCTATGCAGAAAGACGATAGAAGAGCGACTTAAAAAAAACAAGGCAAACAGATAAGCATACCAACTTACGGTCGGACAGATGGAAGAATAGGCAGACACTGGATGCCTACATGTCTGACTGTATATTTGGTGACAGGCAGACGTTTAAGTCAACGATAGAAGAGAGATAAACAACGGGTATTATACCCATAAGGTATATCATGACATTCTGCCTGTATTTAGGATTACAACTATCAAGATTTAATGGGTTTTATATGCGCAACATATGCTGTAGATTCAGCAACTGGTGGAATTCGACCAACAGTTAGATATCTAATGGCTAGAAATGTTTCATGCTAAACGACAAGTTCGTGGATGACAGTCCAAAAGGGTCAAACTAGACGCCATCAAGGACTAAAACGCCAAAGGACTGAGAACTGCTGACGTTTCTCCATCGTCAACGAAACCAAAACTGCAACATATACATATTATTCTAATTTAAGCGGATTGCTTGTAGAGCGCAAGATTATGAGAAACAATAGGAGTTGCAAGCAAGAAAAGTTGCACCAAATCAAGACAACAGGAGTTATTTAACGCCAGATACGCACCATTCGATCTTCGACTCCAGGTAATACATCGCCAATTACATAACGCTGTAATCGATGACAATTAGCCTAGTAATTTATTATCTAACAATTATCGTAATTACAAATAATCACTAACAAATAAATTATCAATTAATTCCTAATCAAATACAAAATTATCAGTCATCGGTTGAGCCACCCTCCGGAAGCCACATCATTGTCTCCAGCGTCGACCTCCCCCATTTCACCTTCTACACCAACCACCTCACCTACTTAACCGTCTTGCTCCGCGGTCTCTCTTATTGGCGTCCGTCCGTTTGAGCACTTGCTTTGCAAAGCGACACTCACACTAAGTGTGGTGTGTTTCAGGGCAAACGTTGCTTTTAAAATGTTAGATGCGAGAGTGTGTTTGATTGAGCTCGTTACGGTGTTGTAGATCTAATAGGCTTTCAACATTTCTTACTGGACGCGGTGTGATTTAATGAAGGCAGTGCACCTGCTCAGGTTGCTGCCGCGCGGTGTGATTGAATAATTGATTGAATATCGATTGCAAGCACTTGAATACAAATCAATATAACGTCTCTCTCTCTGGCGCTGTCAGCCTTTCCGAACATCTTTAGCTTTTGTCTTTGTCTGTATATCTGTCTGTATATAGATGTCTCTGTGTCTATGCTTGTGCTTAGTTGCGTGTCTGTCTCTGTCTTGGTGTATGTGCCCCTTAAGCATTCAAGCATTCCCTGAATTATGTTCTTAGAATTGGATGTCGTCACCAGCTGCAGTCGTATATATTGATATCCACCTCGAGCTAATCAGTTATACAGGCTTCTCGGTTGGCACCGTGATCAGGTGGTTGTTACGGTCCATCAAATGTCAATCATCCGAGTAGGCTGCTATAGGGTCCTTACGTTCAGTCCTGATCACAATTAGCATACTTTATACCGTACAGATTTTATTAGACTTGTAAAATCAGAATGACTTTCTGTGGACGAGGGGGTTCTTGGGTGGGTTGTTAAGTTTACCAGATGGGGTAACCTGTGGCAGCAATGAGTCAATCAATTCATTCGGTTGATGGTAGACAATAGACTTAAAAGAAACAGAATACAAAACCTTTCTATGCGTTGCTGTTTGGATCAACAGCCAATTGAACAGGTATTTAAGGTTGGAAATTGCAGGTTGGTCCAAATATTATAATCTCTGGTTTAATTTTCTATATTGGTCGTCAAGACCGCCAGGTGACATGACATTGTCTCCATGGCAGGCATCGTAGAGAACAGTAGCAAAAGCGAAGCATTTCCGACATTAATTCTCAAACTCTGATGCCAAGTAAATGAGCGATCGATAAAAATCGACTAAATGCCGCATAATATCAGTATAATTAGAATACACGGGTGGAATAAAGCACTAAGTACAAAAAAGTCATATCGAGTAAAATCGATATGAAATTTGTTTTTCCAAATTATGTTTTCCATTGATCATTAGAACCAATATGATGTGTTAGTACGTTGCAGTATGCTATTTGACCATGCATTTCGTTATTTTGTCAATTAGTATTCACAACATGAAACCGTTAAGGGATTTGTTTACTTACCCGCCTGCATGCTTGCCTATTATGGTTGGTGTGAAATAGCACAAGTCCTGAGTTTTCAATAATATCATTAATATAAGGATGTTATAAAGCATTCTGACATTTTTCCCAGAAGAAATACTATTTTCTACTGCATTATTATTTGAATAGAAACTATATTTTACAAGTATTATCCTAACCGCATTCTTCCTTCGCTTCCTCGTGTTATCCGACCATAAGTCCTCGTGTTTTGTCCGAATCTTGCCTTTTTCCTTAGCACGACTTGCACTCTGCCTTTCAAATTCCGAATCAATATCATAGTATTCCGTTTCATCACTAGACTGTGACGAATAATAAGTAATATTAACTTCTGAAGACAATGAATTAGCGTGCTCTGCGCGAGCGTCCATTTTGTTTACGTGTGACTGATAGGGTGCTGCCATACGGCGAATGAAACGTTACTATTTACTGGAATTAATGATCATTAGTGCTTTCTTCCATAGATGAGAGACCAATCTACAGGAAACACGCGAAAAGCGTATAAAAGAAATAATGGCACTTAGTGCTTTATTCCACCCGTGTATTCTTATTTAATTTATTATAATATGTTCGTACTTATGCACACAAATCAAACTCAGCAAAATTACTACTACTAGATGCAACAAACATCTACTGCATATGCTCATGGTGTCCGCCATGATCTTAACTCGACGACGAACCCCACAGCACTTTTCGCCTTGTGAAAGAGATTTTGGGCCTACTATAGAGACCTTTAAAAATATTGTAATTGTAATTGTAATTACGACGATTTATATAGCGTTGTCGGTAGCAAGCTACTTCTAGAACGCTTAACAAAACTGTCTACTGTCAGCGCAAATGTTAGCGCTCGTGATTAACTAATAAATGCAGTTTTAACTGTTTTTTTAAAAGCGATAGACTTTTGGTTTCCTGAATGGGTGCAGGAAGACTGTTCCAAGCACGTGGACCAGCGACCCGAAAGGCTCGATCACCCGCTTTGGTTTTAGTGGCTGGCACAAAAACATCAGCGGACTTTGATGATCGCAGCCGCGACCTATTTACATCGTCCGAAAGGGGCCTGATCTTGTCTGCCAGGTAGCCTGGTGCGCAGTTGTTCGTACATTTATGAACCAGGATGCAGCGTTTGAACTTGATGCGCTCGCCTACTCTCAGCCACTGAAGCTCGTCTTGTATCGCGGTTGAAATGTGGTCGAACTTTTTAAGTCGCAATACCAGACGAGCAGCAGCGTTGATGACCGCCTGAAGCCGAATGATTCTGCGCTGTGGCAAGCCGGCAAAGGCGACATTGCAGTAATCAATTCGGCTCAGGAATCAGGATTAGACTTTGCACGAGATGGCGAGTCGCATCCTGCGTGAGGGACCGAGACACAGACCTCAGCTGTCTTAGGATGCCGAAACTGGTCCTCACAAGTCCCGTGATGTGTGTGGTCATTGATAGGTCGCTGTCGAGGATAAGACCGAGATCGCGGACCTCGTTCTTCGGCTCGACAGCATCCGCACCAATGACGAAAGGACTGCGATCTAGTCTTTCCACTCTGCGTGAGGACGAACACCATACGAATTCTGATTTGGATGAATTCAACTGCAATCGATTGCATTTCATCCAGTCAGCAATGTCACTGATGCAGCTCACTGAGACGGACCGCAGATGCTGGACTTCGGTAGAAACAGGACGGCAGAAGCCATAGACCTGTGAGTCATCCGCGTAGAGATGACCATGCAGACTATGTTTGGATATTATGGATAGGATGTCGGCAGTGTAAAGGAGGAAAAGAATGGGTCCCAGGACTGAACCTTGAGGAACGCCACAGGTAAGGATAGTCGCTGTGGAAGAGGAGCCGGCATGGCGGACGCATTGCTGTCTGCCAGTCAGGTAGGACGTCATCCACTCCAGCGCAGTGGATGACATGCCAAAAGATAGATGCAGTCGCTGGAGCAGAATGTCATGGTCGACCGTGTCGAATGCGGCAGACAGATCCAGGAGTGAAAGAAGAGAGAAGTTGCCAGAGTCGATTGCAAGAAGAATGTCGGACAGAACATCTGCGAGGACCGTCTCAGTAGAGTGGAAAGCACGGTAGGCAGACTGTCTCTCTGGAAACAACTTGTTGATGTTGAGATAGTTGACAAGTTGCTTAGATACAACCCTTTCCAGGATTTTGGAAAGAACGGACAGGTTGGAGATTGGCCGATAGCTCTTCACATCTGCGGTGTCTAAGCCAGGTTTCTTTGGTAGCGGAGTAATGGTTGCGACTTTGAAGATTGTTGGTACTCTGCCAGTTGAGATGGAACAGTTTATCAGTTGAGTTATGAACGGAGCAATCGTACCAGCGCATTCCTTCAGCAGCCACGTATACGTAGTGGGTCGGGCGTTGACTGCTTGTTAGGAGTGCACTGGATGAGACCCAGAACGTCATCAACTGTAACAGGCGAGAATGATGGTAAACGGTTGGAGTTAGTTGAGTAGGTTGGGTCTGCAGCGTCGGCAGTTGACTCTCTCACATCAGCCACTTTCTTGTCGAAGAAGTGATGGAATTCGTCGGCTGAAATGAGATCGTCCGCTGGCGTGCGTCCCCGACCAAGCACCTTGTCGATAGTTTGCCACAATTTGCGAGGTGCAGAACGCTGGGTCTTTATTGTCTGTAGCCAGAACTCAGAGCGTCTGGTGTTTAGAGTGCGGCCATACTGCCGAAGCCCCTCAAGCCATTCTGTACGACGCAAAGATCTGGCAACATCAGTCTTGGCACTGTGGACACGGCGCTCTAGGCGTCGCGCTCGCTTCTTCTGGTCACGACAGACGTCATCGAACCAGGGATCGGATGGTCTTTTCCGGATGGTCACCTTACGAAAGGGGACCATCCTATCAAGAATGCTGGCGATGACGTTGTCGTAAACACTTGCCAGTTGGTCGGCATCGAGAGATCTGATGAAGTCCATGTCGCATAAGGGCGACATCTGAATAGCCGAGCGGAACTCATCGACTTGAAAAATGAAAATGCTTCCAAGACCGACGAGTTTCAGTGACATAGATTGGTGGTGGTCGTCGTAGGTCTGTGGACCATTTGATGAGTCGATGGTCTGACAGACCGGTGTCAATCACGTCAATAGTTGGAGCTGGGAGGTCACTCCTGGTTATGACCGCATCCAGAATGCCTCCCAGGTCATGCGTTGGTTGATTGACGTGGTTAGTGAAGTTATAGAGACCTTTAAAAATATGCAAATCACCAATGCAGCGCGCACAAGTCTTCCAATTTTAATTAAGTTATGGCATTATGGGTTTATGAGCAAGTGGAGTAGGTATAGATTTCATGAAAACGGAATTGCTCACTGAGGTAGATATTATAGAAAAGTTCTTGAAGAAAGAATGATTTCTAATTTTTGGCGTTTTCCGAGAGTCGATCAGGAGAGATTTTATTAAAGCCATTGTTGTTAGAAAAAGATACGGTTTTCTTTCATCTCATCACGCACAACAAAATTTCAAGGTCTATTATAAACACAACAGGACGAGCAATGTCTCAGTGTAAAAAATGTTCTCTTCGGATTTATTTTACATCACTTTTAGGTGTTGGATTGATGGTAGATTGTCTATTACGCAATGAATAATAGTCTGCTGATAAGACCTTGGAAGTATGGACCCTCCCTTCATTCTACCACACATGCAACTTCCGATGTTTAGAAAGCAGTAGGCCTATTGTCGTCGTGTCTCATTCGCAACATCGATACCAGGATAATCCTATGAACGTAGATTGGACGCCTATTAAGAGACTTCGATTGGAAATGCATTGAAGGGGAGAACAATGCAGGCGACGAGACACGGCATCGGTCGGTCGGTCGGTCGGTCGGTCCGTCGGTCCGTCGGTCGGTCGGTCGGTCGGTCGGTTGGTCGGTCGGTCGGTCGGTCCGTCGGTCGGTCGGTCGGTCGGTCGGTCCGTCGGTCCGTCGGTCGGTCGGTCGGTCGGTCGGTCCGTCGGTCGGTCGGTCGGTCGGTCGGTCGGTCGGTCGGTCCGTCGGTCGGTCGGTCGGTCCGTCGGTCCGTCGGTCCGTCGGTCCGTCGGTCGGTCGGTCGGTCGTGCAGGCGGTCGGTCGGTCGGTCGGTCGGTTAGTGGGAACCGAGAGTATTGTCTTGCCTGTCTGCTAAGGTAGTAAAAAAAGGAACGGTCTGCAGTGTCTGCTGATCGGATCGTGTATAGGCCACGTGGTCTGTGATTGAAGGGACAACCGAAGAGACTGCATGCATGGTCGTGATGCAGAAGGACTCCAGCTGAGCAACGTCGACCAAGCATCCGGTTACTTAGCAACAAGTGGCGCTCGATAATTCAATATGGAAGATCTTAACATCACTTACTGCACAGTCCACACCGCAGACACACACATACACACGCACACACGCACATGCACACATGCCATCCAAACTACCGCCACCATGCATGTGCATGTGCATTGTGCAACCTTGAATCGGCAGACAACTATTTAAGCTTATACATTAGCACAGGGGAAGGGGGATAGTATAAAGAATAACACTCTTGCCTGAAGTGCTCACGGACCCGGTTCGATTCCCGTAAGGCCCCTGGGTTTAGCTCATGCATTCATTCCCTAGGTGGCATCAAAAGTACAATGAACTTGCGCCCTGCATGTCTGCAACTTTGTTGATTTATGTCTCCTGTTATTTGTGTTCTTGTGAATTGTTTAATCGTCATATCATGTGCATGTACAACGCAGTGCATGTGTCAGGCGCTTCATTAAAGAATAAATATTATATTATTATTATTATATAGATTCGTAGGTATTGATTATATATATATATATGTGTGTATATATATATATTCGGAGGCCTATATCTGACTTCATAGCCTATGGAATATAGGCCCGCATATATACCACTATGCAGACAAAGCCTACGTATCATCGGTGAGACGGATATTGTTGCAATGGCATTTGGCAATTTCTATACCGTTTGTGTATACTGTATACGGTTGAGTTCCCACTTGTTACTGAAACGCAGCAGCTATAGAACCACACAAACACTGACACAAAGCAGAATTTGTCAAACGTATACTCTCTCAGGGCGATGTAATGCTATGTTAGTCTGGCTACCGTAGCTGTTCCTGTAGGGCCTACTGTTAGGGCTTTTCTCCTGTCTATAAAGGAACTGACACTTGATCCACGAATTCTGCGATTGTAGTTCTACCTTATATAATTATACAAACATCTGGTACCGGTATTCATTAAAAAGTCGCATAATACTGAAAATAATTATGGATTCTGAACACTGCCTCTTCATATAGGAATTTGCACGCGAATAAATCCCAACCAGACTGGAAATAAATCGATCAACTACAGGCCTGCTATTGTCCTGATCGCTTGTTTAGTGTTGTATAGACGTGTGTCAGCATTTAGGTAGGCCTATGTATTTTTGCGTGCGCGTCGATGCAGTGTGATATACGCTTAGTGTTCGACGAAAACATGTAAAGCAGGATAACACCTCAGTTGTAAAGCAGGATAACACCTCAGTTCAAATGACTGTGCAACGACTGAATACGAAACAAGGGATAGTTTTCTGTTGACTTTGTTCATTTGAGCTGTTGATGATTAGCCCTGCTGCAGCAACCAATGGAAGCTCAAGAGTTGACCCTTAAAGATGGGTCGCTGTTTGGGAGGTTGATCGCCTTCTGGTGAGTATACAGCGAATGCATGACTGTCGCAGAAAAACGTTTGGTAGGGTTATCCATATAATGTAAAATGGCACGAATAGTAAAGTACATATCGACAATGAGCTACAATACGAAACAGCAAGAATAGCCCTATTATAATAATAACTTAAACCGAAATCTATTACATAGAAGGTCATAAGTCGGAAAGTCGGAAAGAAAACCAAAGTGGGAAGCAAAGAAGGAAGGAAAACTAAGGAGCATAATAGAAGAAACAACGGAAAAATGGAAGTGTCGAGAAGGGTAAGTTGAAAGAAAGGAGAAGAAACCAAGAACAGCAGAGATGTTGAATTGTTGATGTGATAAACCCAGTTAATGCGTTTAGATTTCTCAAGCAAGGCTAACTTAAAATCCTTTCTACGTGCAGCACGTACTTTTAACCGACTAAGCTTACAAGCCTTACATTGCTTACTACTGGGGCAAAAAAATTTGCGATATTGGCCAATAGGCCTATTTCTGAAAAGACTTTAAACTCATTCATTCATTCATTACTTGAATTTGTATAGCGCCTCTTCAAGGGAACTACTCAGAGGCGCTCCCAACCCAAGCGCGGCCAAATAGGATCGTTTTAAGTTGAGAGAGGAAACTATACTATATATAAGTGATTTGAAACGTTAGGCGACATTTAAAACAGTGATACCCCATTGTCTATGTGGGGGTTTCACACCCGGACTACGCTTTACCATTCCACATGTAGGGCCAATACCATAAAAGTTATTTAATGCTCTTCGACTGTTTAAGCTGTTGTATTTTTCTGTTTCCGTCTCGAATTCTTAAAACGAAATTCAAGATGGTCTGCAGAGTATTGGTGATAGGCCTATCATGGCTTCATTCAGTTTTAACACAAACTCTACTCTTCGAAGCAACTGCATCTTTCCTCCAATCAACAACATCCTCGAACACAGGCGAAGAAAACTGCAATACGAGCGTCACGTCGACAAGGTCAGATGAAATTTCATACGATGTTAGTCTACTTAACCACATAAGATAATGTATTCCGAGTTGATTCTAATCTAATGCAATCAAGTATTATCTTATCTAGTCTAATGTAAATTGTGTTGTCTTGTTACATGTGTCGTTTTTTTCATATTGTTCTCATCCTACAACACAGTACTACTTAAATTTGATGTTGTGTCCATTAAAGAGTTCAGAGTGCACATACGAACCCAGGTAACTGGTAACAACAAGAACCTAAAACAATCAGGAGGTAGGTTTTCAGTTGAGAGCGAAAGGCAGTCTTGATAAAAGAGTGCGAACGCGAGGAGGAAAAGAGTTCCAGATGAAAGAACCAACATTGCGAATGAACTTAGGCTAAAGAAAAAACCAGAACCAAACAGAACATTCTTTCTTGTAACAGAAGAACAATTTCATCTAATTCACTGCACATAATCTACTCCAACGTATTCAAATATAAATCGATGACGTCACACGCACATAAATGCATACACATAATATATTCTTACATGCATACATGCATATAAGCATACATACATACATATATAAACATACATGTTTGAATTCATACAACATGCGTGCATACATAGGCCTACATGTATGCGGTACGCAGTTACGCACATAGATAGAAAAATAATTGACGTGTTCCACTTGTGAGTGTACGTACCCACCCGTTGGTAAAGGGAGATATACACGGTGGTTCAATAAAAAGTAAGCCAAACTTTATAAACAAATATTAAAACTTGAAGTATATTTTATTAACAATTTTTTCAAAATAAAAATATGCATATATTTACTTTCTTATTTTAATGACTTCCGGTTTATATTTCCTACTCAAAAAGCAGACGATAATACGACAGGAAACATAAACAAGGAACTAGCACTTTCCGAAAAAATGCCTTTTAGTGAAGAAGATTTACACATGATAAAAAGTTTGAGGGAATCCAAGAATTACAGCAGCCGTTAATTTCTATGAGAAATTTCCAGAAAAGCATTGGACCAGAAGCGGATTAGATAAATTCCTTGGAAAAATTAGTGTAACAGGGTCAGTCGACCGCGTCATTGGTAGTGGCAGACGAAGGTCATCGCGCACTGAAGAAAACGTTGCCCTTGTCGGAGATCTTATTCAGAGTCAATAGGAACCTCCGAATACTCATAGAACAGCATCTTCTTTAATTAAATAATCAAACCACACTACTGAGAGTTTCTTCACAAAAATATTAAATACTGTTTTCATGTTAGAAGTACTTATATGAAATACAAAGTTTGGCTTACTTTTCATTGAACCACCGTGTATATATACTTCAGTGGACAATGAAATACGTAAACAGACGTCAGTTTGAACGAGATCAAGAGATGTCCTTGATCATTGTTTATGCCTTTGTCAGTCCAATTGAAAACCCGAGGCATAAACATTAAACAATAATCCAAAGTGCCGTGCCCTAGCCAGGCGAAAATTCAGACCATGGTGGGACAAAAGATATTAACTGTACGATGGCTTTGGTTCCGGTTTGCAATAGTTTTTCGCAGTTGGTACAAATACGTGGGTAGGCCTATCCTATCAAAACCGCACGCCCACAACCTAGCACTTCAACCGTCAACCATCCCTGCAATCAAGCGCCCCTTCAAGATTTCTACTCAGAGGCGCTCCCGACTACAGCGCGGACACTGAATCGGAGTTTCACGCCGAAGCGCATGAGCAATTGCGAGTGAAGGACTTGCCCAGGTTTGGACCAGAAGCGGATTAGCGGACTACGCGGCGACAAGAGGTGGATTCGAACCCGCAAGGCACCGAACATACCCCTACACCACCGCGCCCCACATACATACCTGTAGTAGCCTTGAACTATTATTTCAAAGGAATTGTCTTTACCTACGAGAATGTTTTACGATAAAAAAAATTCACTAGAAGCGCGGTTTTGATCGGCGACATAATGAATAGCACGCGGTAATTAGCCGCGCGGTTTTGTATGCGCGGTATTTAACGGCGCGGTTGTGGGCGCGCAGTTTTGATTGTCTACCAAATACATGGCGAGTGAAACTGCTTCTAGGACATAAACAATGCATGCGACGGACAATGCGTTTGGAGGATTTTATGAGATCCCTTCAGACTGCGTTTGAAAGAGTTGAGAAGCAATCGATGCACGAAACACATTCAGGGATTCACTGTGGAACATTTGTAAGAACAATAGACTGCGATCAATGGACAGAAATGTGTTCGTCATTTATTCTTTTTCAGTTCCTCAGTCAGTCAGTCAGTCAGTCAGTCAGTCAGTCAGTCAGTCAGTCAGTCAGTCAGTCAGTCAGTCAGTCAGTCAGTCAGTCAGTCAGTCAGTCAGTCAGTCAGTCAGTCAGTCAGTCAGTCAGTCAGTCATCCCAAATTGACTGTGGGCTCCATAGTTTCGTCCATTGCAACAATGCAGAGGGATGCAAAGCCACCCTATCACCCAGTGGTATCTCATTGTGAACTGCAAACCAGTTAGATGTTCCCGTATACCCATTTAAGATGTTTCCCCTACACAGTTCAGGGTGTCCGGGCCCAGCTACGAATTAAGAACCAGAGTGCCTCCTTGATCATTCAAATCCACATAAGCGACTATCCAAAGTGGTTGTTGGTATGGACCTACATGGGATCAATCCACTTTGCCCCGCCCTATGTGCTTCACGAGCAGATCTTTTACACGCCATGAAACAATACACAGGGAAATCTTCCGATGGGCAGACAGAAGGATGACTCCACGAAGCTTATGATCTTTAACGAGCCCAGCGTCGTTGGCCTGTATATCGTAGACAAAAGAACATTGAAGAGGTTTCCCTCGAGTAGGATCATCGACAAACTGACGAAGGCTGTAGGTGAAGAAGACATCGCCGGCTAAGCCATCGTTGATATGACCAGCAGGCTCAGAGCAATTCAGATCACCGCAGAGCAGAATTCTTTCGCCAGTCTCAAGGTACAAAGAGAGGACCGTCGATGTTGCGACAATGATGGATGATAGCGATCTTCTAACTCGTACCGGTTGAACTTTATAAAACATTGATTGAACTTTGGCCAATCACAATGCTTAATTTCAGTCCTTATATTTCAGACTTAGGCTACCACTAATCAACCAGGTCGTCTGATCGTTTTTCTCTGGTCATACCTAAAGCTAGAATCATCCTCGTGGATGACCTTTTTGTTTGCGGGATCTAGGTTTTTTAATTCTCTCCCTGTATCTGTCCGTTCTGTTCAATCTCTCTCCCTGTATCTGTCCGTTCTGTTCAATCTCTCTCCCTGTATCTGTCCGTTCTGTTCAATCTCTCTCCCTGTATCTGTCCGTTCTGTTCAATCTCTCTCCCTGTATCTGTCCGTTCTGTTCAATCTCTCTCCCTGTATCTGTCCGTTCTGTTCAATCTCTCTCCTCTGTATCTGTCCGTTTTTTCAATCTCTCTCCCTGTATCTGTCCGTTTTTTCAATCTCTCTCCCTGTATCTGTCCGTTCTGTTCAATCTCTCTCCCTGTATCTGTCCGTTTTTTCAATCTCTCTCCCTGTATCTGTCCGTTCTGTTCAATCTCTCTCCCTGTATCTGTCCGTTTTTTCAATCTCTCTCCCTGTATCTGTCCGTTTTTTCAATCTCTCTCCCTGTATCTGTCCGTTCTGTTCAATCTCTCTCCCTGTATCTGAAATTTTTTTCATATCTCTCTCCCTGTATCTGTCCGTTCTGTTCAATCTCTCTCCCTGTATCTGTCCGTTCTGTTCAATCTCTCTCCCTGTATCTGTCCGTTCTGTTCAATCTCTCTCCCTGCATCTGTTCATTCTGTTCAATCTCTCTCCCTGTATCTGTCCGTTCTGTCTCTCCCTGTATCTGTCCGTTTTTTCAATCTCTCTCCCTGTATCTGTCCGTTCTGTTCAATCTCTCTCCCTGTATCTGTCCGTTTTTTCAATCTCTCTCCCTGTATCTGTCCGTTTTTTCAATCTCTCTCCCTGTATCTGTCCGTTCTGTTCAATCTCTCTCCCTGTATCTGTCCGTTTTTTCAATCTCTCTCCCTGTATCTGTCCGTTTTTTCAATCTCTCTCCCTGTATCTGTCCGTTCTGTTCAATCTCTCTCCCTGTATCTGTCCGTTTTTTCAATCTCTCTCCCTGTATCTGTCCGTTCTGTTCAATCTCTCTCCCTGTATCTGTCCGTTTTCAATCTCTCTCCCTGTATCTGTCCGTTTTTTCAATCTCTCTCCCTGTATCTGTCCGTTCTGTTCAATCTCTCTCCCTGTATCTGTCCGTTTTTTCAATCTCTCTCCCTGTATCTGTCCGTTCTGTTCAATCTCTCTCCCTGTATCTGTCCGTTTTTTCAATCTCTCTCCCTGTATCTGTCCGTTTTTTTCAATCTCTCTCTCCCTGTATCTGTCCGTTCTGCTCTGTCGATTATATTATTTCGTTCTCAACTTAAGACTTGCATATTTGAAATTGCTTATCCAACATAGACTGCCACTGTCCAAGAGGACTGATCTTCTGGATATTGATCTAATTTACAGATTGGTTTCGATGAGCCATCGGTTGATGTCTTGTGCATTAGACACCGGCGCAATAGAAGTTACTAATTACAATTACAATTATTACTTAAACTGTTTAAGCTCTAAACTGAAAACTTACCTCTTCCTTCCGTTTTTAATATTTGCTCGGTTTCAATGTGCACTTTGGAACTTTGGAAGACGGACATTATCAACTCGCAGCTGTATTGTCTTGTATTTGTTTGTTTACTTTAGATGAATGAAATGACGGCTGATCTATATCTTAACGAATCACCCAAGTATTTTACACATTTGACGTCGAAGCCGAAACAGGTAGGTTCTGTTCTCAATCCAATTACCATACTATTATGATGGCATAGTCGTACAATCCACAGACTTAAGTACTTTATCCCGTCTATCATCTGAACATAAGTCAAACGTAAATGTACGCTTTCTTATAGAGTGACCAATTGGCCTCGACCCTGCTCATTGTTCAATGAATTGATCGAATGCGATCCTTCACCCACCGTTGCCCGTTTGAATGGACGCCACGCCATTTAAGTATAGTGGCTTTCCGAGATATGTAGGCTGCAGAGGTGGCTTAAGCTCCAACCACATGGGTATAATACTGCCTTGACTGTCTAATTCCAGTAGGAGCTGCAAAAACCGCTTCCATGGCACGAGTGATTTGGTAATGGTTTCGATTGGCTTATCCTTACCGAATTGGATTTGATCGTAAATCCATCGAAAATGACAGTTTGTTATTGAGCCATGTAATCCTCATAAGAAAAACGTTGATCCACGTCTAGAATCTAGATGTCTACTGTCCTACCGAACTCTGAATCCACGCATAGGTGGAATGCTTTTGGTAGAGGCAAATATTAACAGTCGTTCACCGAACGTTGTTTCAAATGGAGATTACGGTTTTTAAGTGCGGTTCACATGAGGTCCCATCCATCGACCGATGTTTTATTATTATGTTGATGGCTTTTACAAACCTGTTTTGTTTCGCCGGGGCTGTGTTGGGAGCGCCTGTCAGTTACTGCTGTTATAATGGAGCGGCGCTACATATACATGCCTGGCATTAATGAATGAATGAACGGATGCATGAACGAATGAATTATTGAATGAATGAATCCATGTATACATACATGTATATGCATTATGCATGCATGCGTATATAGGCCTACATATGGAACAAACATGCAAAGGTTACATACATATATATACATACATCTAACGGCACGAAAATGATGAGAAATTCTGAAATGATGATATATAGTTCTTATTTAATCATTTGCTTTTTCGGCCTGTTTCTTGAGGTCCTCGAGCTGTTTTTCCATTTGTTGCCCCCGTTACCCAATATTTCACTTTCCTTTCCCTATCTTTTCTCCTTCGCTTCATCTGCCAGTAAAATCTGTTCTACTTGTTGATAGGCCACGACAAACTGTTCTAGATTAGCTGCGTGGGCCCGAATCAAAAGTGAATTGGTGGCATCGTACTCGATCCGTCCTTCATCAGTTAAGAGTGCATCATATGCACTTTTAACTGTGCATGCTATCGAGTTGCAGGACTTATAATAATACTATCGTAGGCCTATTGGTTCCATTGTCAATGAGAAGTCATTCTTATCTGCCTCAGTTTATATTTTTAGAGGGTAGAAGAACGGAACACAGAAATCGCCCGACAGAATCGACTGACGCTAAAGAAACTCAATTTAACATCAAGGAGCCCATGCAGAGGCAATGGCCTTGAAAACTGGAACAATTATAAGCATCACAGGTACGGTCTACCGACTCAGTGAGATTCACCTAAATCGCACCCTTTTAGATTACCATTTTATTAGTCATCGACTTCTCAGCTCATCTGATTGGTCTTCAGTGGCGCTCTACCAATGACCACACGCATACACCTACACATACACCTACACACACACCTGCACACACACATACACCTACACCTACACCTACACACACACACACACACACATACACACACACACACATACACATACACACACACACACAGCGCTTCAGTAGGCATCCTTGAAGGGGCGCTATATAAATTTTCTGAAATAAATAAACAAAACAATAACATAATGGCGATCTACACTTGTAGGCCTATGCTCGTCTACTTATAGAGCAGATTGATAGGATATAGAGCTGATTTTGTCTGCTTCTGACAATTTTTTCCAGTTTGAACGGAGCGAAAAGAAAGAAGGAATTGGAGTCGATTGCCAGAGAAAATGTTCAAATTGTCAAAAGATTAGATGCAGTGCGACCAATGTATAGTATCCGCAAATGGGTAGGAAACAGAACATCTGTCAATTCTTCTCAATAATCAACTATGATATCAACAACAACCCAGGGCGCAGGGTAGGCCTATAATATAGGCCACGCCTCCCGCTTGAAAAAGAAGTGGAAGTAGTGCTTTTGGTGTCCTCACATTCACCCTAAAATAAAAATTTGGTGAACACAATTTTCTCATAGACCAGAATAAGACCAGAAAGTCTGC
The DNA here is from genome assembly GCA_020284085.1 of Aporrectodea caliginosa. Taxonomy (NCBI): domain Eukaryota; kingdom Metazoa; phylum Annelida; class Clitellata; order Crassiclitellata; family Lumbricidae; genus Aporrectodea; species Aporrectodea caliginosa. Next base: position 925,553 of record JACEVL010000084.1, read on the forward strand.
TGGGGAATGAAAATGAGAAGCTACATGTAAGTGCCTCACTTAACGGTGATTGGATAAATGACTTAACGTCCGTTGATGTTGCTGATGGCTATAACATCAACGATGACAACGACGATCATGCTGACGATGAAGTAAGTAAGCAAAAGTTATCTGCTATTGCTAAGAATAAAGATAGCTGTAACTGCAGGCTATGTCCACGAATAAGACTTACATCCAGGAGTACAGAAACCGTAGAGAAGTCTTCGTTGCATTCATGTTACTCCTCTGTTTTTAAACGGACTACTTTCTAAAGCCGATTATGTTCACGTTCGTTCTGACTAACTGCCAAGTGAGTCTGCAAAGCGTAAGTAGCTTAGCTCTTTGCGTAGGCCTACATAGTAGCCTACTTATAATAGTAACTAATCAGATGGGAAACGCAATTATGATGCGCTATACTCTTAGGAATCGCTCTCGTGTAATTCTCTCTTACACAGAAGATTCAGATGTCCTAATGATTTGTGATCGTTGAAGACGCTGATTGTTACCGCGAAGCTGTCTGTTACGAACAGGAAGACGACTTTGCAAGACACGAATACTATTTGGAAATGAGATCCAAGACGACGAAAGATTTCCAGCAAATCCTTTCACCAAGAAGAAAAGACGAGGTACAATTCATTGTCCTTTGGCCTTCAAAGCCACGCAATATCTGCTTTTGATGGCTAATATGGCTAAGTGAGCCATATTAGCCATCATTGGCTCACGCTCGTCCTTCTCTGGCCATCATCTTAATCACGACTGTGTTTAACTTGACACACGTTGTTAATAACAATATAATTTATTAGTCTCTGAAATGACAGATCACCAGTCTTCCCAAGTTCCCCGATCTCAATATAGGCCTAGGGATTCAGGCACTCTGGCAGCAATGTACTGGGCCAGACACATCCTCAGACAGCATTTGAACGGAGTGTATAACTGTGTTCCGATAGAACTAATTTATAAATGTTTATTTTATAATGCAGTCATTTATCTGTCTGTGTGACTGTCTATCTACCTATACTTCCATAACTACATAAGCAAAGATACACATAAACAGCAGGTGGGATTACTTGTAGAAGCACAGTTAGAAGTAGATAATGAGTAATTGGATAGTGATATGGACATAGTTTATTAACGGTATGAAAGTTGGGGTAGGCCCCTACAGTCTAAAAAGTGCTGGCATCCTTCTATGTTGATGATGAATGGTTAAGAAAGAAAAAGAATGCGAAGAAGAAGAAGAAGATCATGATGAAGATGATTATGATGATGATGATGATGACGACGACGACGACGACGACGACGACGATGATGATGATGATGATGATGATGATGATGATGATGATGATGATGATGATGATGATGATGATGATGACGAATTATCAATCGCTGTTCTTTGTTTCTTTGTTGGAACAAAAAAGTCGACATCAAGAGCAATACACCGGAAACAAATACAAGAGGGCAGAAGAAGACGTCAAAGGGTAAATTGTCTCCATTTAATCTAAACTACACGAGACCAACGGTTATTCATGGAAGCTCTTTCATTTTAGCCTTGATCTAAATATGGCTTAGCCTACTAAAGTTTTGTTGTCCATAAAGGATTTACTTATATCTTAAAAATGATGAAAGCTACATACGGTAATATTTTTCATTTATTTGATGTGCGTATAAGAGGGCAAGAAAGTATAAGTAGCTTTTATGGATGTGACATAGTTGGTTATCTATGATAATCTAATTATATAGCGTTGCTTCAATTATTTATAAAATTCAAAGCAAATTAACAGCAACAATGTATGATGCCAGATTGTTATGTGATTATATTTTGTGAACCACGTTTAGATACTTATATAATTATGGTAATTATTTGCACTGCCTTCGATTTTTATTAATTTTATCCGTTATCTCTTTTGTTTTTGACGCAGGCAATAAACTTCTGGACCGTCAGCAACAATTTTGGCGCCAATGACAGGTACCCGCTGGAGCTCTGTGCCAGTCGCAAGAGAACTCCGAGAGGAGGGCAGCGGTCAGTCAGCCGTACAGTAACAGAAAGAACATGGAGTCCATCTACTGGCGACAGTAACGAAGACGAGGAAGAGCAGGAGGAGAAGGAAGAGAAGGAGGAGGAGGAGGAGGAGGAGGAGTAAGAGAAGCATCACGACCAGGTTATAAGCAAAAAGTCCATTTGATGTAACGATAAACAGACTTAATTGTTGCGTGTCCAAGCTGCTCAAGCATAATTTTTTAGATTTTGTTTCTTTTGTTTCTGTGCTACCATTATTTAGTTAATAAAAGATTGATACGTTATCTTCATAAACAAAGCCGGATATTGACGGACTTTTAGGCTGAAGCGCAAAGATAAAATCAACAGGCCTACGCCAGAACGATCTTCTAATCTTACACTGTTATCCATTTATCGACACCTAAGTAGGACCAGGTAAATCTTAGGTACAATATTACATGGACGGCGAATCTTGCAATCTTAATCGATTTTCTGTGTCAAAAAGAACTATGTATATATGGTGCATGTATTAAACCAGTTAATTATTTACAGAACTTAAGTCAAAAACAACGGGTGATACGACGTCTCTGATAAGATTCAACTCTCGTGCATAATATGCTCAGCGTTGAGTTTGGAATTCGAGCGGCAGGAAGAAAGGAAACAGGATAGAATTTTTGAAGTACTGCTTTCAGTTGGGAGCTAAATTCCTATTGAGAAATACCAGACAGCTGAATTGGTAGGTAAGTAAGTAAGTAAGTAAGTATATTCTTCGATATAACCAGCTGCCAAACAGCACTCTGGTGAACAAGCATGAGCAATATAAATTCACACAATGATGCGCTGATAGCAGAGCCAGAAATAGCTGCCGTAGTTCTGGCGGGTGAACTCACTTATTCCAAAGAGCTTGAGCGATACAGCGATTGACGGTTAGCAAATTTGAACACTTTAACGACGAGAGTGTACTAAAAGTGATTGTGAAATCAATGCAGCTCGACGTTAAAGTGTTAACGATGGCAGAGTAGACCTAGTGATCAAGCAGAAGAGAAGCGGGTTGAGTAGTTGCATACTCTAACCGCGCTCAGCATGGCTTCAATATAGTGCCATTTGTAGGCCTAATAAATTAATAATTGATATTTCAGCTTTCCCACACGGTCAGTAGGCTAATGTAAGGACAGTGTTAACATAAATAGACCTATTGCTCCAACGTAGACCGTCACTAGCTTTAGCTAGCCATAGATAAAAAAATTAAAAAGAACCGGTTTTGTCAGTGGAATGTTAGCCAATCGAAACTGCAAGAACTTCTGAAATTGAAAAATAAATTGCTCAGACACGTATACGCACAAATCAGTTATATGCAGTGGTTCTAACACAGACTAAACGTCTTCTGAACCACTTAAAACCCTTGTTATGTTATGTCATGTTATATATGGGTTCATTGGGTTGTCGTTTTGTTAAACCCTTGTTATGTTATGTCATGTTATATATGGGTTCATTGGGTTGTCGTTTTGTTAAACCCTTGTTATTTTATGTCATGTTATATATGGGTTCATTGGGTTGTCGTTTTGTTAAACCCTTGTTATGTTATGTCATGTTATATATGGGTTCATTGGGTTGTCGTTTTGTTAAACCCTTGTTATGTTATGTCATGTTATATATGGGTTCATTGGGTTGTCGTTTTGTTAAACCCTTGTTATGTTATGTCATGTTATATAGGTGACCCGACAATTGCGCGCAGGACAATTGCGCGCCGACAATTGCGCGCCAACAATTGCGCGACCCGACAATTCCGCGCAGGACAATTGCGCGCCGACAATTGCGCGCCAAAAAGGGAACAATTCAAATTTATTTCGAATGATTTTCATTTGCTTTTCTAAAGCTTTTAAACTATTTAAAACCTTAAAAATTAATGTCGAAAGAGTTTCAGCTATTCAGCTACTGTTAGTGAGGCAGCTGAGGCTACTATAGAAAACTGTTCTACAGTTCAAATGGAAAGATTGTTTGCGATTCCGCGTAGATAATCAATCAACGGAACTGTGCGATAGGTAGGAGTCAGCGCCATCAGCCAGTGTTTAGCGTGCTGGTTAAATAAATAATCACAATCAGTTCGTTTCTATCTACAATTTAGGCACTTTGATGTTAATTGTAGGTTTCGACGTTTAGGGTCAGTAACGGGGGGAGGGAGGCTAATTGGTAAGCTCGGCGCCTTGAAGGATAAATATCCAAAATAACTGGAATGAAATAAAATAACCATATTCAAATTATTTATATTTTTAGTACCTTTAATACTACACGGTGCGCGCAATTGTCGGCGCGCGCAATTGTCGGGGTGTTTTGGCCGCGCGCAATTGTCGGCGCGCAATTGTCGGCGCGCAATTGTCGGCGCGCAATTGTCCTGCGCGCAATTGTCGGGGTGCCGTTATATATATGGGTTCATTGGGTTGTCGTTTTGTTAAACCCTTGTTATGTTATGTCATGTTATATATATGGGTTCATTGGGTTGTCGTTTTGTTAAACCCTTGTTATGTTATGTCATGTTATACAGGGTGGGCCATAAAAAAGGAACCCCCTAAGCATTTTTGCTAATATTTCGGCCAAAAGTAAGAATTTTTAAATCAAAATTCACAGGCTGAAAGGTAATTCATATCTACGTATAGCGGCCAAATTTCACCAAAACATTTCAAACAGAACAATAGTTATATCACTTTTAGTGAGTCCACCCACTGTTTTTGATGGTTCAAAACGTAACGCAACAAAAAGCAACAAAACACGATTTTACTAAGTCACTTTTCAAATAATTGTTTTCAAACAAACTTGATATTGCCAGATACATATTATTATTATTTAGAAAAGAAACGGGGTACCAGCGTAACTGCACGTCACTGTGACGTCACTTAGCAAGAAGACGATGAAGTTGGTAAATAAAGAATTTTTCAGGTTACTAATTTGTTATTGAAACAATGAAATTGAAATTTCTCAAATATCAAGATGGGCAAGGTGTCAGTGATAGACAAAATGCGTATGCAGTCACTTCATGAGCAAGGTCTTTGAGCAAAAGCTCTAATCGCCGCTTGCCCTGATAAACAGTGGAAGCTGAGTAGGCCTACCGTAAAAAATATGCCTCCGCATTCATGAAAGGGGATCGGCTCTGGAACGCCGTAAAGGCAGCGGAAGGTCGAAATCTTCCGCACTCCAACAAATGGATAATCACGTAAGGGGAGCTATGCTGGAAAAATACCACAATCTGCGACCAAAGCCAAAAACGATAAGAGAATTGAAGATCGCATTGAAGTTGATGTGGGAAGATTTACCTCTGGAACCCATCAACAAAGACATCAAAACTTTACAAAAAGACTCATAACATGTATGGGCACTGGTGGTGGACACATTGAACTCAAGTTGTGAAACAATAATCAAGTTTGTTTGATTACAATTATTTGAGAAGTAACTTAGTAAAATCGTTTTTTGTTGCTTTTTGTTGCGTAACGTTTTTGAACCATCAAAAAACAGTGGGTGGACTCACTAAAAGTGATATAAATTTTGTTCTGTTTGAAACTTTTCGGTGAAATTTGGGCATTATACGTAGATATGAATTACCTTTAAGCCTGTAAAACATGATTTAAAAATTCTTACTTTTGGCCGAAATATTAGCAAAATGCGTAGGGGTTCCTTTTTTTTGGCCCACCCTGTATATGGGTTGTCGTTTTGTTGATGCAGAGGAGGAGTGAAGCGTCTTCTGCTTGCACTGACCGAACTGGAGAAGTTTTCTTGACCGCTTTAACGAAAACTGGAGAATTACGACGACGTAAAATGAAGGAAGAATCCAGCGAACGAAAGATTCGGAAGAACAGAAGAACACTCCACGAGGACAGTGACTGAGTTAGACAGAGTAGAAGACACATGCACCTATTCAAGAAAGACAACAACATGTATTTTATCAGCTGGTCAGCGCTCGTGAATAAGCTGGTGCCCTGCGCTTGGCTTTCGAGTGGCGCTTTAGAAGTTTGGAGATTACGATTACGATTACGATGAACGTTGGAACTCAAATGGTTTACAAGAGAAGGCAACAACAGAAACCGACTCAACACGGTTACACAGACAAAGTCACAACTGGGCAATCGAAAGTGCTACTTTTAGATAAAACAACTAGACCATAATAATATGCAGCCTAATGCAGGTTTGGATGTTCCTACTTCAAACGGTGGACATGCGTGTGATCACAGAAGTCAAAGAGGAAACGGACTTCAAAATACACTGTATTCTGTAGATTACTGAATGCGAGAGCTGATTGTTTGTAGACCTATTTGGAAGTACCGGAGCGCTCCGGCCATTTGAAAGTTGACCGGGGGGTAGTAACCAGTATTTTTCCACAAAAAATTTCTCACACGACTGACTTTTAAATTTTCGAGGGGAGGGTAGTAAGAACACTTTTTCAAGGGCCAGTAGTAACCAAAGTTTCGAAAAAATTTTCGAGGGGGGTAGTAACAACAGTTTTCCAACAAAATTTTCCCTCGTGGGGGCAGAATTATCCCTAAATTTCAAAATTATGTCTTTAATTTTTCTGCGTGGGAAAACTCGATCCTAGGGGGAACTTTCCCACCCAAGAGACGTCTAGATTAAACACTGGCTCCGGCTAAATAATAAGTACCGGAACGCCGCTCCAACTTTCCCACCCAAGAGACGTGTCTAGATTAAACACTGGCTCCGGCTAAATAATAAGTACCGGAACGCCGCTCCGGACCGCTCCGGCTCGTCTACACCCCTGTATATAGGCCTATATATATCTTACCCTTATCTCATTTGCCATCTTCGTAGTCGTGGTCTACTGGCAATAGAATCTTTTTCGCCAATCTATCATATTTAAAAAAATCAAATTTCATATGCCATGATCGAGCAATGATCAGTTGAAATTCAAATTTGATGAACTGTCTTTACGGTTAAAAGGCCTATAAACTTGCCGGATCAAACTATACTGAAGTAAAAATAAAGCAATGCTACCTTCAAGTTTTCAAGTAAAAGTATTTTGCTTCTGTAGCCTATACACATACATACATACATACATACATACATACATACATACATACATACATACATACATACATACATACATACATACATACATACATACATACATACATACATACAGACATACATACACACATACATACATACATAAGCTTACATACATTATTACATTCTCTACCTCAGTACGAAACCTCGGTGTCATTCTTGATCAGGAACTAAGCTTTTCCAAACACCTCTCCTCATTGTCTCGCTCCTGCTTTTACCATCTTCGTCAGCTAAGGGTTATTGCTCGCTCTCTCTCAACCTCTTCTGCTTCCACTCTTATCCATGCCTTCGTCTGCACTCGCCTAGACTATTGTTCCTCTCTCTACACTGGTCTTCCCCAAGTCCACTTGTCCTCCATTGAGAGGGTCTTGCGGTCTGCGGCGCGCCTTGTTGGTTCCATTCCTCGCTATGGTAGTGTTTCTTCTTACATGCATCACACCCTCCACTGGCTTCCCCTCCGGCATCGTATCCTGTATCGGCTTTGCTCCCTTGTCTGGCAATGTGTCTTGGGTTCAGCTCCTCGCTATCTACGCTCTATCTTTACTCTATCTTCTCTCACAGGTCGCTCAGCCCTCCGTTCCTCTTCTAGGGGTGACTTTTTGGTCCCTTTTGCCCGCACTGCTACTAAGCAGCGCCGAGCATTCTCTATCGTTGGCCCAACAACGTGGAATGACTTACCATCCTTCCTTCGCTTATCCCCTCGTACTCATTCTACTTCCTTCTATACACAACATGAAGACTTTTCTCTATGATCAGGCCTGGCTCGGGAGCGCCTCTGAGTAGAAACCTTGAAGAGGCGCTATATAAATTGATTGATTGATTGATTGATTGATTGATACATACATGCATACATACATACATACATACATACATACATACATACATACATACATACATACATACATACAGACATACATACATACATACATACATACATACATACATACATACATACATACATACATACATACATACATACATACATACATACATACATAAGCTTACATACAAACATACGTACGTGCGTACATACAGACACACACGCACATTGTGTATATAATTTGGAAGGCGTTTTGTGGGCGGCTGCTTGTTTAATTGGTGGTGTCGCTAGGTTCGGCCACATCTCGGCGACGGCGTTTATGCGTGATGTCCTTCACTGGCTCCCGGTCCAGCAGCGCGTCCATTATAGGGTCTCCTCCAACGTCTGGCACTGTGTTCTGAGCAGAACACCTGTCTATCTCCGGTGCTCTTTGCTTTAACCTCGGCCTGCTCTGGTCGCCGATCTCTGAGCTTCGCCTCTAGAGATGACTTAATGGTTCCGCATGCGTGCGATACAACTAGACAGTGTGGAACTTTATCGATCGTTGGTCCTTCTCTTTGGAATGGCCTGATCCCCTCTGAGGCTCTGACCTGCGTTCTGTCCAGCAAGACCTCTTGCTCCTTTTATAACTACTTAAGACTTTCCTTTTTGACCGGTCCTGGATCGTGAGCGCATCCTTTAGGTGCGCTATATAAATTTCTTGTGTGTGTGTGCGTGCTTAGGCCTACGTGGTGTGTGTCTGCGTGCGTTGTGTGGGTGTGTGCGCGTGTGTGTGAAGTTCAGTACAGCAGCAAGACAAAATATGGCCAGTGGACCAATATTAACAGTATCTTATTTACTCACACACTAATCCGAGGTATCATACAATAATTGACAATAAGCCTACAACCAAAGTTGACTGAAAATGTTTGACCTTATAAGTGCTTTTTGAAACCACGTCCTACTTTAATTCTCATTTCATTTAGCCTAGGCCTAATAATGTTGAAAGGTCGACTCCTGTAGGCCTATGGTTGCCCACTGCAAAAACTCTGAAAAACACCTTGAAAATTAAATCAAATATCATATAAATGGTATTCATTCATTCCGAAAATTTATATAGCGCCCCTCCAAGGAACCTACTCAGAGTCGCTCCCAGCCCAGCCACGGCTAAACAGAGAAGACTTGAGACGGCGGCAGAAAGCAGGCATATGGCATTACAGCACATTTTAGATAGGCCTATGATGTTTTGCACAAACAATTTTTACTCTCCTAATATAATCGCCGGGGTTTCTCATAGAGCTCTGCGCCGACTTCATACTGCCGGCGGCGGCGCGCCGGTCATTTGTGGTCGGCGGCGGCGGCGCGCCGCCGACCCAAAAAATTCGGCGGCGGCGGCGGCGGCGCGGCGTGGTCGGCGCCAGTGACGGATCCAAAGGTTTATGAGGGGATCAAATGGGAGAACGAACTTTTGAAATAGTTAGAATTTCCACACTGTAATTCTAGCATCTTAGGCTGTCATCTGAAGAAATTGCTTTATTATTTCAGTGCTGATTGGAATCAGCTGTCACTCGTTGTTAGGATGCAGTTTGAATCGTGTTTGAGTTTGACTACAGACAATACTAGCAAACCAGGCATTTATTGAAATTAGAATTAGAATTAATATAAAAACTAGAAAACAGGGCCTACATTCAATTTTCAAGAACGCCATAAGCCTTTAGTAAGCGAATTGCTGACTTTAAGACACAATTATAAATATAATAATCTTCGTTTATTATTTCAAACTGACACACCGCAGTATGATTACAATTCATAGTATGAACGAATTATCACAAGTTATTAAATAAATCAAATTTAACTGTTTAGCAGCCATGCACGGCGCCCATCACGTCCTACTGCTCATTCTACGAACGCCATATGGCGAATGAAAGGCTGAGTCGACCTTTGAAGGGTAGCTGGTATTGATCCCGCGTCCATGCTGATCTTCTACTCTTCGTGCCAAAGTGTTACCATTTACCACAAACCCCCTCCACGGCATGTCACAAGTAATTAATTTTTATTTTTTTAAATTTGCTAAAACTTTAGTCAACGTAACAGGAAGAGTGCATCCTGTACTTATAGATTAAGGAGTCCTGGTGCCATCTGTTTTTATATAAAAAAATGCTTTTCCTCGAGTTTGCTTTTAGTAGCTTCAGCCATCGCGATAGGCCTACCATTTATAACAATATCCAATTTATCACAATTAAAGTTAATGTTATTTATTTCAAGAACGTGAATTGATTTTATAAATACCAAATAGTCTTTGTTTCATAGCAGTTTAATCCATAGCAGTTTAAAATGCAGATCGCTAATCCGAAAGCCAGTTGTAGGCTACTTAGGGATTTGCAATTTTTTAAATGCATACCTATCCAAAACACTGTATGACTTGGATTTAGATGCACTAGAAATTAGATGTAATTATATTACACTGTTGAAGCATGAGCTGCATGTGCTAATTTGATGATGGATATGCTTAAGCCTGCAAGACGATCAGATGGGTATCATATCAAGGATGACTCATTCACTGTGTATGCGTTTTGTGAATGGATGACTCTTGCACTTTGGAACTTTTACCCTAAATCCTGAGAGAAAGGACACTTTGTTCACACGGAAAATGAGGGTCAATTCAGGGTTATGCCAATCTTCCGTGGCATTTCGATGCTACCTGTCTTCCCCTCCGGCCCCTCCCTAATTACTTACCTTAAGATAGACAGAACAGCTATACTTGGGGAAGCACATTATTTGGGTTAAGAAAATAACTAAACCTCGTCAATGCCAAGCCCGTGGCCCGTTATAGCAGCGCACCATGACGGGCGGGTCTGGTCATGAGGGGCGCCGGCGTACAACCAGGAGGGGTGTCGGCATACAACCAGGAGGGGTGCGAGGGCGGTTCGCCCCAGGCCTATTACTTAATACTACCGATATTGTATAGATTATAATAAAGTATTCTTTACATGTGCGTGCATTCACTGAAATCTGCACTTACGGGTTAACTTAACCCCACAGGTAATTTCATGGAATTAACTGGAGGGGTTGAAAATGAATTCGGGGGTTTAACACTCCCAACCCACCGACAATTCAATCACCGTATATAAATATATATCCCCTGTCTTACATATATAATGTAGTATGCATTAAGACAGAGGACCTTTTCGATCTTCTCTCATTCCTATCCGTCTATTCAATCTATCAGTCATTCAATCCAAACAATGACAACCATCCATCCATTCATCCATCCATCCCAAACGATCCATCTATGTATCCATTCATCCCATCATCTGTCTGCTGCCTGCCTGTCTGTGTCTGTCTGTCTCTTTGTCTCTGTCTTTGTCTCTGTATCTCTGTCTGTCTCTGTCTGGCTGTCTCTGTCTGTCTGGCTGTATTTCTGTGTCTATTTCTATTACCCACTGAAGCAACAATTTATCGTGAAATTATGCAAAACATGAAAAATGCAACAAAACAATTAAACACTTCAGCGTGGCATCGGCGGCGCGCCGAGGAATTATCGGCGGCGGCGGCGGCGCGCCGATCGACAAAAATCGGCGGCGGCGGCGTCCGAAAAATGTCGGCGGCGGCGGCGCGGCGCGGCCGGCGCAGGGCTCTAGTTTCTCATAGATAGGCCTAGGCTACTGTATGATTTGAAACTGCGATTCGATAATTATTTAGGTATACAACTCAGGGCTGTTAAAGGCTTGGTTTTTTGGTTTTTGGTTTTTTTGGTTTTAAAAACAAAAAAACCAAAAATCTGCAAATTTTTGTTTTTTGTTTTTTACAAATTTCAAAATTATAAATGCCAAAAATGTCGTCTCTTCAATTCTCTTGGAAATTGTTGTATGGTCTTTGTTAACTTCGTTTTATGACAGTCTACGGTTCTACTGTTCTAGTTAATTTGATTTATATGCATCTGATTAATTTGAACGGCATTATGCCATTTTTATGAGTTTTATGATCCGAAATAGGAAAATCTCGAAAACAAAAAAACAAAAAAAAAAAAACAAATAAAACCAAAAAACCAACTTTTCATTTTGAAAAAGTTCGGTTTTTTGCACCTCTGATACAACTATACATGTAGGATTTGATACTTCCGAGCCGCCAGAGGCGCTGCGGTGCATAGGCGCTATAATACGTAAGACATTGGTCCTTTAATATTGGACTTTTGCGATAATAGAAGTTTTTAGGCATTACTTGGAACCAGAGACCAACGACCTCTTGTATGATTATAATTTATAACATATAACATTGGAACCATTGGAACGATCATTGTGTTTTTAGTAGGCAACCTTCTGCTTTTCGAAAATATGAAATAGTTGGTGGTGAAACGGTGACCGATCGAGTTCGAATCTTGATATGTCTTGTGATATTATCGCGTTGTCGAACTCTTTTGATAAAAATAAAGACCTACCTGGCGATAGAAAACCTGTCCAGGGTCAGAGGTTAATAATTGGTGTCAGTAGATTGTGATCTAGGTTTGGTACTTTGGTACAGTTTTCTTTACTGTATTTTGCCACATTCAATTCTGAAATTGTTTTTGCCTGTAAAGCTGTAAACACTTTGAGAAATCACTTTGAACGTGTGTGGATAAGATTGCGTTTGTTTTTGTTTGTACAGCTTTAGATACACGTAGGCAATGGTACATGCTGTGTGTAAAGTTGTTGTCATCGTAATAGCGGCGTGGATAACTATTCATCTTCTGTCAACAGAAGATGATATTGACTATTCAGGTAAAGTTTGTCTTAACTTATGTTAATTTCTATTTTGGCATATTCTTTGTTATTGAGACATGGTGCTTTTTGCTTGTGTATGTCGTTCTCAACCCAAGTATTCAACAACTCTTCATTAAGAAACTTCTTCAAAAGCATTTAGCAATCTTCTTTCACAGCCAACCAGAAAACTACCAACTCTCTCAACTCACTTCCACCAGAACTTCCGTCCGTCCCTGTTTTCATCCTACCAAAAACCAGTTTCTTGAACACTGACTATTCAAGTGTAAGTAAAAGGATTGACCAACCTAAGACCCAATAGTCTCCTGTCAGTATTTCCCTGTTGCATCACGTGTCCCTCTAACTCCTCTTCAGCATGTAATAGGACACCATATGCAACAATGTCAAAACTCTAGCATTTTAAGAAAGCACCAGTAATTGGAAGTAACAGAATAAAATCAGATGGTCTCTTTCTTCCTGACTACCATTTAGTAATAATTAATTTTGCAATTTATATAAGGTAAAACTCCATTTTAGCATATTTTATTATTAGCCTGGATAGTCAACTCCATTTTAGCGCATTTTATTCAAATGATATAAAACTTAAGAAACCTCACTTGCGCGGTTTCTTGCATGCACGCAGGCAGGGCAGGGCCTGTATTTGCTTACGCCAACCTTCCGCATCTTCTTTGTCAGAAGAACGGCCTGGATGTTCGGCAGGACATTGCCTTCAGCGATCATCACACCGGACAGGAGCTTGTTCAGCTCCTCGTCTTTGCGGATGGCCAACTGGAGGTGGCGAGGGATGATCCTCGTCCTCTTGTCGCGAGCCGTGTTCTGGCCAGCTCAAGCACTTTGGCAGCCAGGTATTCCAACATGGCTACCAGGTATATGGGAGCACCGGCTCCCACTCGCTCCGCATGGTTGAATAAAATACTCTTAAATGGAGTTGACCATCCAGGCTGATAAAATACTCTAAAAGTTTTACCTCATCTGACACTGACATAGAGTTTTTATTGTTCTGAAACTGCCTTGCATAGTTACGTTTTGTTCTGTTATTGTACAGAGCTGTTGCGTGGTAAGAATGTCCTCTTAACGGGTGCTTCATCTGGCATTGGAGAAGAGGCAGCTTACTACTATGCTAAACTTGGGGCCAACGTTGTGTTTGCAGCTCGGAGAGAACCGCTTCTGCAGAAAGTGAGCAATGTGTATCAACATTGTGTATGATGATGAAAAAATATTAATTATGATATGTTTTTGGTGCTTTTTGAAATAAGATATATGGCAAAGGAGAACCTATCTGCAATTTCTATTCACATTCCGAGAGGCCAGGATGTGTTATTAGACATGCAATGCAGGCTTCAGTCTTGGCTCTAATCCTGACAGCCATCTCTGCTTGATTAACATTTTGTATCAGGAGACTAATACACTCCAGGTCAATTGCAAAATTAATTCTTACTGATACAATCCTGATACAAATGAGATTGTTGTCCCAATGTTGTAACTTAAGGCTCTGCTTTCTTCATTGCCCAGTAAAGGTAAGTAGTTGTTATTCACAGACACTCAGATTATATCTTATCTGTTCATTCTTACTTGACTACTGCAGAAGGTTGGTAATGTTAGGGAGAACATAATAAACCAGAACTTATTTTATGCAGTCTTTATTTTTTGTATTATATTGTGACAGTTCTGTCTTCTTTGCACATTTTAGTTTGAAGTACTTCTCCAGGATGACTTCCAGTAAGCAATAAGAGTTTAGCATTGGGGTTTCACAAGAAGTTGTCATGTAGAAGTGACACTGATCATACATGTAACTGATTTGTTGTAAAATGAATAAGCCGTGGAGTTGTGTTTTTCCAGGTTCTTTTGGTTTTCTGTTTGCAGGTGTTAGCAAAATGTCAAGCGTTGTCACCTTCCGGCAAGTTTAAATACATCGTGGCTGACTTTTCCAAGGAAGACACGGCCAAGAAAGTTGTTTCAGTTAGTAGAATGCCGCACTAGTTGTTGTTATTGAAACAACTGATGATAATGGCCTCAGCTATTTTGATAATTAGGGTCATGTGATGTTGATAGTATCTGATTATAGTTATAATAGTTTCTGATGATAACTTTTATGGTCATGTGCATGATAGTTGCAGTGACGAACTTCATAATTTAGGCATCTTGCTCACACATTAAATAAGGATCTTCAATCAAGCTTAGAAACTGAAATGATGAAGAAACTTATTTATAAGGATAAATTCAGAATAGATTTCCACATAAATCAGTTGTATCAAAGCTTCATTCTTAACCAACGTGCCGATGCCATATCACTTTAAAAATAAAATTAGAAACCTACCTGCTGAACGCTCAGTGTCATTAAGGCACGAATGCTCTCTTTACTGCTATTATGTGTGATATGCTATGCTTACTGAATAGAAAATGCCTGATGCTTTGGTATACAAAGTTAGGATTGTTCTTACTGATATTACTCATGGAATTGTTACTTATGATATTAACTTCATTGGTTGCAGAACGGTTCATTCCTTTGGCGTTCCCATTGTTCACTGCATGCTGGATTCAATATATTGTTTCCATGGTTATATGATTACGGTGTTTTTCTTCGGGGAACGATAAACATGATTGATTAATTGATTGATTAATTAATTGATTGATTTATTAATTGATTGATTGATTTTCTTATGTTGATGTTGGCTAGATGTAGAATATTCTTATTGACTTAAAATGTAAATTATTAATTGTTTTCAATGTTGTTTTATTAAAAATACAATTGTTTTATTGGGTCTTTGGAGAAGTTAATAAATATTATTTAATTAGTCATCCAGAACCATTGGCCACCAGAACTAATGGTTTGAAACCTTTTACTGGTGTGCGTTGTTACTTACATGTATGTAACTGTATCTTTATGACCCTTGCTACCCTGATAATGTTTTACTAATGTTAGTTATTGTTATTCCTCAGGAGGCTGTTTCCTTCCTAGGATCACTGGATTTCCTTCTGCTCAACCATGCATACCTGCTGACCTCAACCGCAGAATTGTCTAGCTGGAAAGGGACCAAGGAACAGTATGACAGGCTGAAGTACTCGTTTGATGTCAACTTTTTGTCGTATATAAAGACGTCAGATGCTGCACTGCCACACCTGAAGAAAACCAATGGAAGCATCTGTGTCATCTCATCAATGATAAGTTAGCTTCCGTCTCCTTTTCTATCGTTGTATCTTTGGTGCTTTAATTATTTTCCTCTGTTACACATCTTTAATGAGTTTTATGTTTGCCACAGCAGGCACACGCATCTGTGATATAATTAGTTTTGTTGTTTTTTGACTCATTTATTGACATACACATCAGCACCAACATGTAAGAAGTATAGCTTAAGTATAACGGATACAATCTAACTGTAACTTATGCACAACATTGTTGCAGATGAATGCATCAGCCAAAACGGGTCAAAAAGACCCGCCAAGTCGACTTGGCTGGCTCAGTTACAAAATTAATACATGAAGACAGTGCAAGCATTTTAACTTTAACATAAAGAAATTTAGAGTGAAACATGGAGTTGATAGAATAGATTTTACAGTAGAGGGTGGTGTAATAAGTGGTCAACAAGTAAGTAGCCAATCATGAGACAAGGAGGAGACATTTCCATCGGGTTATTAGATGTTTGCACACTGATAGCCTATATAAACTTACATGTATAAACCAAAAAGTTCTTTAATCTGAGCTAGAAGTGATTGATTGTTACAGTATTTCTTAAAGCCTCAGGAAGGCAATTCCATAGTGATGGGCCAGGGCATTTAATGGACAATTGTTTCAGCTTAGTTTTTGCCCTAGACCAGTGCTAGTGCTGTCCAACCTTTTGACCCCGCGGGCCACCGAACAAGTTATTCTTGAAGCCGAGGGCCGCACCATTAAACTCAAAAGCAACGACTAAAATTTATTGAAAATTATTAACCATATTAAAATTAATTGTGGAATAATAATGAATATTGTATGTTTGGAATGTGTGTGTGTCATGCTTTACAATAGTTCAGTAACAAAAAATAAATGCTCAAGCACGAATAGCTATGCAAGTAGGACAGTGACTGTCTTTTACTTCTTCTTTACAGAAATTCCAAGTATTTAGTGAGCTCGGACGGGCCACTTAGAATCAGCCCGCGGGCCGCATGTTGGACAGCACTACCCTAGACCATAGTATTTGTTAGATGCGTAGTATTATAACTATGCACATATATAAGGTAAACAAAGTACTTAAATGTCCACACATGTGAAAATTATTAAGATAGATTTGTCAAGGAGGCAATGTATGTCGATGATACTGAAACATGAACAGATTTATTTTGTTATTATATTTTTTACTGCAGTATTTTATTGCTTCAGAAATGCAAGTTTTGTTCTGGAAAGCCATTACAAATTTAAAATAACACGGATAGCATGTTTCTGAAGAATTACAAATGCATTCAAGTGAGAAGGATAGTTAGAAACCCACAAGATATTGCGTTTGGTTTCATATTAGAATCTGCACATCTTACTGTACTTTGATAGTAAGTGTGAGAATTAGTAGATGTTGATGCTTTTCAGGTGGCGTCTAATTGAAATCTATTCTTTTGTAGTTCTAACACCAAAGTTTGCTCTGCCATATGCATCAAGTAAATCAGCAATGAGCACATTTTTTACTGGCATTCGTCAGGAATTGCAACACAGCAAGGACAACATAAGCATCACTGTCATTCACCTTGGCTTAATACGTAAGCACTCATGTTTCTCTAAGCGGAAATTACCTGATGAAAACGCTTTTTTTAATACAAGTTTCAACTTTTTCTTGCAAGTGTTATTTTATCATTGTTACGTTACTTTGTATTGTTATGTTATTGTTATACTGCATGTGTTATGTGTTCAGCCTCCATCTACTGCTTTTCTATCACATTATGTTTTGGCTTGTATTTATGAGTAAAGTTTTGTAGAAAACTTATTAGTATTTTGTTTTAAAGTAAAATTATTGATTTTGTATCAAACTTGATATATAATCTCTGGTTATGTATAGGTACTAACTGTACTATATATATATATATATATCTGACTCTCTGATTGGTGCACTTTGCATTTGATCCTTGAACCACAAAAACCATGAGATTGTATTACATAACTTAACATAACAAAATACAAATGAGCATATCTGATTAATGTTGCAATAGGTATTATGAATATTTTGTCATTGGTGAATTGAAATACCAGTTGGATTAAATGTATTGTGGGATTTTCAGCCACTGAGCATTCGAATGACAGTCTCGAGAGCATGTCAATTACCGCAGGCAAAGATCTGAAGAAAGAGCTTTCCATTTTACCCGTTACCAGTCCAACTCAGTGTGCCGAGGATATCGTCAGGGCATTTGCTCGAAGAGAGGCAGAGGTCTACTACCCATACAACCAAGTTCTTTGGGTTGCTCGCATTTTCACCATCCTTGTAAGCGATTTTGGAGCATATGAAGCATCTGTGCACAGCGTCTTTCACACTGTCGTAGGAATCAAGAATTCTTTATTTGGTTGGCTTTGATGTTTTAGTGAATATATATGGCAATTTTGACTAGAATTTTAGTCAGATCAAAGGTTGAGAGAGTTTGGATCATTTGTGATGCCATTTTTCTGTCCATTTCCAGGTTGATATACATATTTGTGTAAAATCTGTCCAAATTTGGAAGATATTGTTTTGAATTTTATTGGTCAGTGGACTTCTCAGGGCTTCACCAATCGTGACAGTGTCCTTGTTGATGGTTTTATATGATTGAAACGTATTTTAAAATTTGCCTGTGAACTAATGCAAAACTGTAAACTCTATGACTATAGGCTACTATATGTCTAGTGATTTGTTAATTTTATTACTGTGAAAGCGAAGTCATGTATCTTGTAAATCATGACCAATCATGTTAAAGCCAATTATTGTGCATACGTTTGATTGTGTGCCCCCTTTTCTTGCTGTAATTTATTTTATTTGTATACAAAATAAAGTCAAAGATGCTGAATGAGTTGAGAGTAAGTCAGCTTGTTGAAGTTTAAAGCAGTCTGAAAACTAAGCAGATTTCTATGGTGTATAAACAACTTAAATGTTGAAAAGCTGTAATTGATAGTATTACAGGCAATAGAACAATAACTCATTGTAATTTAAATTTGACTGAATGTTATAATTAAAATGCAATTTTTATACTAAAATTACTTTTGACAATGTCTTGTTTCTGATGATGTTTTCTTAACGTATTATTTTGTTGGTCGTGGATACAGTCACGACCGACGTGATTGTATACATAGGACTGACCCTCACGACGCCGAATCTGACCCTAATCGAGGTTCTAGGACGATTGGTCATAGGACGATTGGTCATAGGGCCTATTGGTCATAGGACTATTGGTCATATGCCGCTATTAAACCGACATACTTGGTTGTAGTCGTTAGTTTTGGACATTCTTAGTTTTAAGCTTAACACACCGAACGCAAAATAAGCAGCAATTAGGGACATTCATCGTTTTTAGACAAATACAATCCGTGCCAATCAAGAAACTTATTAGGATAATTACTTACAGGCATCAACTCACTTCAAAGAACTTAACTTTCGGTCTAAATAATAAACGTTTGACCCGTATGTTACGTATAAAAGGCATCAATTGGGGACACTGATCGTTTTTAGACAAATATAATCGGTGCCAATCAAGAAACTTATTAGGATAATTCCAGACTTTTACGTATTCTTCGTATTTCGCATTACGTATTTCACAATAAATTATCCAGTATAAATGGCTGTTCATGTTTTAAAAACTTATCTCTGTTAGCCTTCGATAGTCCCATCGCCGATAGGACTTCTGACCGACAGGCCATATGACCCATGTGACCTATGACCGGTAGGCCCTATGACCAATAGTCCTATGACCAATAGGCCCTATGACCAATCGTCCGTATGACCGATCGTCCTATGACCAATCGTCCTATGAGTAGGCTATGACCAATCGTCCGGATATCCTAATCGCCAATTAACCCTCAAGATGTCCGCCATTTGAAAATCCCGACGTTAGTTAACAAGTTCACATGACATGCTTTAGCCAATAGCGTGGCGGACGTGAATGCAGTTGCTCGGATTCCGCTCACGTCCGGGTCGTGAACGGATCCACTACGTATTTTGTTCGTCTGGGTCTTGTAAACACATAATAAACGCATGGAGTAAATAATGTCATGAAATGCCCTTCGTTCTTCGTTGATTTTGATTGGCCTTTCCACATGCATTTGAGAGAGGAATATGACTGGAACAGTAGTGTAGTGGGGCGGGAACGCGGGGGAACGCCGTTCCCGCACTTTTTTCCAGGGAGGGAACGCGATCCCTCACTATTTTGCAGCATTTCTGTTTGAATACTTGAATACAATATGTTACAAATAACAAATTCCTATGTATAAATTTACATAATTACATTTATTAATTTTTTTGTTATTTTTTACATTCAACAGTTTCAAAAATAGCAGCGCTCACACTATGCAAAATTCTTGCAAGATTGCACTTTTTGCTACAGTTGCTACTTCAATTTCCAGTCGTTCCCCCACTTCATTTTTTAGGACTACACCACTGGACTGGAATAGGACGTTCATGTGGATTTACGTCTACATGTAGGCCTATATACCGGTACACTTATACAGGTGTATGTTGTCTTTGCTAACGTACTAAAGAGACGAGAGACCATGATTGAAAGGTTGTTCTATAAGCTATATAAGTCTTCGATGAATTGAAATGTTGGCTACTATATAATTAGACGAAGTGCGTTCATTTCGTATCCCGCCTGTGAACCTCGCCTAGTGGACATGTCTTTTGTGGGATGCGGTGGCCAAGCGCTCGCCTTGTGATATTGAGTACGGGTTCGAGCCTCCCGAGACGGTTACTCTGTATGGACCTCGAGCAAGTCCTTCACTCACAATTGCTCACTGCCGTCTCCAGAATAAATGAAGGAAAAGTACCAAGACAAAAGTATAGGCCTTGTGGATAGGCCTCGGAGATTCGTGGTCGTAGAATAAAGTAATTAAGTAGACCCACATTTATTTCACATAGGCCTTCAATCAATCAATAAAAATTTATATAGCGCCCCTTCCAGATCCTTACTCAGAGGTGCTCCCGCGAGTCCCGACCCAGGCCATGCGGTGTCCTCTACCACACATACCAGGGACTCATGGACTCGTCTACCTCTACTCCGCGGGGTCGTCTATAGGCCACACCCCGTGGAGTCGTCTACCACCCAGTGGGGTCGTCTACCTCTACCCCGTGGGGTTGAAGACCATGGACGACCATCAGCTGTTTGCTTAGGGTTCAGTCCATCGTTCTCGACCCCTGTACTCTTCGCAGGCCCGTGTTAAGGGGCCCTGGGGCCCTGGAGCACTCTGTCATGTTGGGGCCCCTCTGACGTTTCCCGGTTCCTCCCTCCCTTCCCTTGCTCCTCCTCCTCCATTCACTTTCTCCTCATCTCCCTCCCCTCCTTCCTTCCCCTTCCCTTATTTAGTAATATTCAAATCTGCTCAGACTCCAATCAGCAACAAATTCAATAATAATAATAATAGTAAACATATTAATTTTACTCAGGCATATTAGCTTCATTTCAAGTTCCGTTGTGTTGAGAACCGATCGTTCGTTGTCGCCTCTAAAGATCGTCGTCAGTTTTGTTTGGAGTGCTAGTTAACACTGAGATTTCGCTTCCTTGTTCAAGCTTTGCAGCCCATTAAAAATACCCACTGCAAGTACATGACGTATACGTGTACTTGCAAGTGCTCGACATTATTGAATGATTATTCAATACTTTAAGTTTAACTTATAATGACCAAAACTACAGCAAAGTTACCGTATAGCTGCAGATTTAACGATAGATAGATAGATTGAATAATAGAAGGATAGGCCTACGAATGAGAGAGAAACGGTCCTCTGTCTTACATACATACTACATATATATATTATATAATATATATACACACATATATATACACACAATAGTGATAATACCTACCTACTTACATACACATATGCATGAACGCCCAAAGGCTATGTATACCGTATAGGCCTAATAGTTCAAATTACATTGACCTCTGACCGCTATAGGCGGCCGCCAGTCGTGGCTTGAACCTGGTTCGCCCAGTGAGCTGAAGGCATGCTGTGCAAAGTCCACGGCAGGAAGAAGGAGAAGAACGAAGAGATAGGTACAAAGACATACAGGGATACGTATACCGACGCGTGGTCAGTCTAGACTCAATAGACTAGTAATAGCCTCACCCAAAGTAACTCCAGCGTCATATCTAAGAAGTTTAAGGTTGAGTTGAAAATAATGTGATTTGTCGCCGTACTTTCACAAAAATGAATTCTATTGTTTCACCAAAAGTTAATAAGTGTATTCAATTTGCATTCTGAGACACAGAAAAAGACTCATATTTGGGATTTGGGGGCCCCTTTCTCGTCGGGGGCCCCGGAGCACGTGGTTCAGTCCATCGTTCTCGACCCCTGTACTCTTCGGTGAGATCCGTGAGGATCGTCCAGACCGTTCCATCGTGTTCCAGTCAATTTCCAAGTCCTCCATCTTCTTCACCCTTTCCAGAAGTCGTCTTCAGATGTCTCCCCGACCGTTTCTCTTCCGGAGAATATCCTCTTCTTCCTCCTCGTCTTCTAGGTTCGGGTCTTCGAAGCCCTCGAATCCTCTGGCGCCCGACAAGTCCACATTTCTGTTGCGTGAAATATCCCTCTGTGTCAGGAATGAGAAGGACCAGAGGCACGGACCGTCATCCACGCGGCGGCCTCTCGAGGGGAACCTTCGTCAATGCTTTCCAGAAGGAGTGGCAGGGTCGGCGCTAAGATTCGGTGGAGAACCATCACATCTAGAAGACGGTTGTGCAGAACGACTCTCGCCAGATGGCGTTTTGTCTGCCGGATGAATAATTATTATCTGTGGACAAATTTCAGTTGATCCATCCATCCTTCTATATTGATCTATCATACCATTTATCAATCATTCTATCAGTCTATCATTCTATCTATCTATCATTCTATCAGTCTATCATTCTATCTATCTATCATTCTATCAGTCTATCATTCTATCTATCTGTGTATCCATCAGTCGATGATTTTTTCGTATTGATTCTATAATTTATCATTTGTCATCATCATAGGGTTGCGGGTTCGAATCCACCTCAATCCGCCGCGCAGGGACCCTGGGCAAGTCCTTCACTCGCAATTGCTCATGCGCTTCGGCGTGAAACTCCGATTCAGTGTCCGCGCTGTAGTCGGGAGCGCCTCTGAGTAGAAATCTTGAAGGGGCGCTATAACAAGTGCTCGAAATGAATGAATCATCATCATCATCATCATCATCATCATCATCATCATCATCATCATCATCACCGTCATCATCATCATTATCATCATAATGACCTTTATCATCATCATCATCATCATCATCATCATCATCATCATCATCATCGTTGTCGTCGTCGTCGTCGTCGTCATGCCAATATTTATCATGACTTTCTTTTATCGCCACAGTCATCACAGTAGTATTTCAGCAATAGCTAGTATCATCATTATCGTCATCTTCATCATCGACATCATTGTAGTAGTATTCATTTGATAATTACAAATAGTAATCTACTCTAATAGTAGCAGGCCTACCTGTTGACTAGACCCTCAGTTTATGCGACGACAAAGACATCAACAGTGTTGACGACAACAGCGACTACCAACCGATACAGCAGACCTACTCGTAATGATTAAGTCATATTAGTCGTTGCGAATGCTTTACATCTTCAAACGATCACCAAGAGGCCGTCGCTTGAACCTTTTGCTACCTTTAGATACCAGCTTAAGCAAGAACGGGAGTACTCGATAGTGTAGTGGTTAGCGCACTGGACTGTCAATCGAGAGGTCGGGGGTTCAAATCCCCGCCAGCACAGAAAATCTGGTTCGAGATTTCTGTTCCACCAGCACCCCTAGCCAACTCAGCTATAATGAGTACACTGACCGTACACTGTCGGTGGGAAGATGAGACGGTGAGGGAGAGGACTGGCCACCCGCCCTCGTATGCCGAGGCTGCCTCAGGGTTAGCTTAAGGGACTGCTCTGCTTTTTCTTCTATTTTATAATGGGACTTTAATTGGTCAGATCCTCGGTTTAATTGGGATTTGTTACTTGTATTCCCAGCCTGTGTCACAATATGGGTTTTGGTGAAGGCTATAATAAGTGTTGATGGTTCATGGAAGGTTAGTTTTGGAGCTGTACCAAGCGATACTATGTGAGTTGTGGTGCTGGAGTCAAACATTGATTAGGTTAGAGCAGGGGTATCAAAAGTCCAAACTGCGGGCCATTGCTGGCCAGCCGACGTTGTTTTTCTGGCCCATGGAGCCTTGCCTAAAGACTACACAATTTGCGAATACAAGTTGACATTTTTCATTTTCCCCTTCGTATACGAAGCGAAATCAGATTGCTGTAGGCCTACTATAGCAACAAACCAGTCAATACTAAATCCTCACTCCGCTATAGGGTTTTTGATAATGAAGGTCAAAATTAAGACTGTAGGGTAAACACTAAACATATACTATTTAAGATTTAGTTTTGCAGAGAAATTTTCTGAGGATGGACAGTCCCCTCCCAGACCCCTTCCCCCATTTTGCTCAGGCGCCCTGGCCCACCACTTGCTGGAAAATATAGCTCAAGGGACTGATCTTCGTCTTCTTCTTCTTCTTCTTCTTAAGCAAGAACGACCTTTAGATACCAGCATCAGAAAAAAACTACGAATCGTCCTATAGATAAGCTCTCCAGATTCTTACCAACATGATTATAACCAACGAATCCCCTACCAAACCATCTTCTCTTTCTTTTGACTGAAGATCTTCTTGGCTGATTTTTTTCTGCTTCGGTTGTTCTGCTAATGGCTTTACCTTTGAGTCCTGCACCATGCATGTAGAATCTGATATATAAAAGACATCGTCGTTGGTAAAATTATAAACTATATACGTTAATGTATAGGACCCCTATAGCTATAGATATTCATGCGTTAAATGCTCGATCGTCGCTATGTGATGTATGGTTTTGTAGACCCCTATAGCTATAGATCATTCATGGTTTGAATGCAGGATCGTCGCTATGTGATGTCACTGTTCTGTACGACGTCACAATCTGTCTCTATACATAACATTATTTAAGCCCTATGGCTATAATTATATACAAGCGCTATTACATAGGCTTTTCTGATATAAATAAATACAATTATATGTTTTATAGCTCCTATACATTAACATGCGTAATGCGTATATAGATATGTATATGAATAATTTATATACTTTTATGCAA
Source organism: Aporrectodea caliginosa (assembly GCA_020284085.1). Classification (NCBI taxonomy): domain Eukaryota; kingdom Metazoa; phylum Annelida; class Clitellata; order Crassiclitellata; family Lumbricidae; genus Aporrectodea; species Aporrectodea caliginosa. The sequence goes on from JACEVL010000084.1 coordinate 950,509, forward strand.
TACGCATATATTGCATAAATACGTAGATATGTCTATATGCATATTATATACATTTGTATTATAATATAAATATATAGTCTAATCCGCAAATACTCAATAAGTAAGTAAGTAAGTAAGTATATTCTTTATTAAACCAATTGCATATCCGCACTCTGATGTAGGCCTACATACAGTACTTTTTAATAACAATCAACTGTCAATGTGAGTAGGCCTACAACATTCTAACAATAAACGTCTTGCGCTGTAAATCTGCAAGAGGTAGGCTATACACAATGGTCGTGGGATCGCAGGGTATATCGTTGGGGCTTTATATCTATATCCTACATCATACATTGGCAAGGTATAAATTATATATGCCGTTTCTTTCGGACGACGGTAAAAAAAAGTAGGCCATTATTACGAATTTATTAAGCGCTACTACTAATGTCCCATGCGTGAATCGATGGCGCTGAGTGAAGACAATGCTATATATAGGTCTCTATACAAAGAAAACCTACTCAGGGATTTGAGGCTTGAACCAGTTCTATCTGGAGCAAAACTAATCGGTTATAGTAGACGGGTTGTTGGCTTCATCAAGAGGTAGACGGTAGAGTATATAGAGTGCGAATTAGGCCTACATGGCACATCAGTGTCCTCACGGTCTTTATCTGCAGAAGGTTGAGGGCATTCCTGTGCCACCCTCGCGAGCCTTTATGACCCTGCTAAGGACGCTTACTTTACGGTACACTGTGTAGACCTATTTTAATTACGATACACGGTTGTATATCGAAGATATGTATGTATGTCCACTTGTTATAGCGCCCCTTCAAGATTTCTACTCAGAGGCGCTCCCGACCATAGGCGTAACTTTCTATTGTGACGGTGGTGTCCGGTCACCACCACTTTAAAAAGAGGTGGTGATAGTCACCACCACTTTTTGGTCCTGCAATTAAATATAATTTTTTAACATGAAGGCATTTGGCTGTCTACCGTCTAGGCTATTCATATATAGGCTACTTAACATCGCAATGGCGGCAATGCTGACAGAGGTTTCCACGGTGTGTCCACACTACCTTACTTACATATGTTTGGTTTCATAATTTGGTGACGTCGTGAATTTTGTTTATAAAAGGCCCAATTGTCAAATTCATATGGACAAAAGGATCGATTCATTGTAAAGAGACCGCGAAAGGTTATAATTATTGTGCATGCAATGTATCATGTTTCGGTGGTATACGATGTACAGTAAGCTTTAACTGCAGTCTATGGTAGGCCTAATTTAGCGGGTAAAACCGTAGTTTAGGCGGGTAAATTATTTTATATTGTCAGTTTAAAACGGAAGCTGGATCAATTAAAATAATTGTTGGCCTAAATGGAAGTTGGATTGAGAAACTAATTCTTTGTTTAAATAGAAGTGAGATTGACGAAAATAATTCTTGCCGAAAGAGAAGTTAGATTGATGAAATAATTCTTGGTTAAATAGAAGTTGGATTGATGACAATAATTCTTGCTTAAACAGAAGTTTGATTGATGGAACAAATTTCTCGTAAACGGAAGCTGGAATGATGACAATTTTCATGGACATTGGTAGACTGCTTAGGCTACTTTCCAGCGTCAAGGAGGCCTATGGCATTGAAGACATTAAAATAGTTTACCAACCTAAACTACGGATAACCGTTTAGCGTTGATAATGTCTATTGGTACCATAACGTCGATTATTTTAGTCCCGTGGTAGCCTAACGATATTAAAGGCCGCATTAGCAGCCGGACAATGCGTAGCGTGTCTGAGGCTTCGACGCTGCTAGTCTCTTGTCTCCTTCGTAACTGAACTTGGAACAACACTCTCTGGACAACCCTCTGACTTAACGCAGCGCTTGCGAATAAGCTGATTTCCTGCGCTTAGCTAGCTTTCCAGTAGTATAGGTCTACATTAAAAATTAAGGGGAGGTGATTGGTCACCACCACTTTCTGGGGCAAAGTTACGCCCTTGCTCCCGACAGCGCGGACACTGAATCGGAGTTTCACGCCGAAGCGCATGAGCAATTGCGAGTGAAGGACTTGCCCAGGGTCCCTACGTGGCGGCTTGAGGTGGATTCAAAATTTCAAACCCGCAACCCTCCGGCTGCAAGGCACCGAACATAGGCCTACCCCTACACCATCACCCAACCAAATCTCGCTTACAATCGACGTCGTTTCTTTTTCTTTCTAATTTTCATTACATTGATTAAATAATTGATTCATTCATCAATTCTTTCTCTTCTCATTCGTTCGTTCATTGGTTCGTTCTTATATTCATACGATCGCTTTATTCATTCATCCATCTTGTCCTCGTTTCTTCTTTCTCTCTTGTCCAATTGTTCGTTCGTTCGAATGGAAATTCCGAGTCTGGATTAAAGAGGGTTCACGTTGCAGCTACTGATAATATACCATGACTACAATTAGGCTTGCTACTACCACTACCACCACCACCACCACCACCACCACCACCACCACCACCACCAATAATAATAATAATAATAATAATAATAATAATAATAATAATAATAATAATAATAATAATAATAATAATAATAATAATAATAATAATAATAATAATAATAATAATAATAATAATAATAATAATAATAATAATAATACTAATAATAATACTAATAATAATAATAATAATATTAATATTAATATTAATACTAGTAATACTGTGTACCACCAGTCTTGCTGTTGTCAATAGGATTATATACTCGTTCTTTTCAAGGCCAAAACCCCGCAGAATCGTTTAAAGGACGCAGAATATTTATCTCGTAACCAATACTACGCTGAAGGTCGATCATCCCTGTCGCCATCACCATCATCGTTATTTAATATATTATTACAGTGACTACACCAATAATTGATCAAATATTCTATAAAATATATAACAATGTTTACATGTCTTAGACTGCATTTCCGGTATCAATGATAATATTGTTGATGACGCTCAAATTGCCATGGTGATTTTTGTAGCGCCTTCGCTTCTATGCTGTCTTGATGCTTCCCTTTCGAGTGAGTTTTTTCGTGTGATAGCGTTGCTTTCTCTAGAGATCTTCGATAATTTCGGAAAATATTCAGACAATTCCGAGATATTGTTCCATAGTTTTCTTTTATCATTAGTTAATAGTTATAAGCCGTTAGTATAGTTGCATTTCGTCGTTTAGATAAGTTCCTCGTTGGATTTTATCCTCTTTTAAGACTAGCCTTCGTGGCTGATTTCTCGGACTTCATCGAACTGTTGCTTCGTCCCGGATTAACGTCGAGGCGTCAGTTGGTAATTATATCTCGGACTTTCTGACTGTTGCTTAGTCAACGATGTTTCTTCGCCGTTTGTTCCGGCGATCGACCCGGCGAATCGTTCCTGGAGTTGAGGAGGAGAGCGGAGGTGAAGGCCGTTCTGGGGAGGAGGCAGCTACGTCGGCTGCTCCTCGTGTCACGGAGGTGACTGGTTCAGAAGAAGGAGGAGGAAGACACAGACGGAGAGGGAGATGCTGTGGCCTGTTCCGGAAGAGGTCGCGTCAGGTGGTCCTAACAGCCGACCGTCCTCCCCTTGATGAGCAGAAGGCTCTGCACACGGCTGCCGTTGTGACCGACCGAATGCCGAAAGACCCCGACAACCTCACACCCATTTTACGATATTCCCTGAAAGAGTCCTTGGCATGCCTCGACCTTAGCCGACTCGTAGACGACAAACGCCGCCGAGACTTGCTTTCATCTGCAGCTGAGGGCGAAGAGGTGACAGACGCGGATCGATCAACCACGGATCCATTGGAGTCGGAACTGACCGAGGAAGAAGGACCTGAGGAGCAGGCAGTGCCAGAGACGAAGACTTCGGCCGTCAGAGAGGAGACAACGATCCACCTGAAGCGGTCGCCAACATCACGAAACATTGCGATCGAGAAGGATAAGAATCCGAAAGGGGAATGGGACGAGGCCAGGTGGATGTTTAAACTGGAACAGCTGGAAGAAGAAGACGAACCGATGAGAGCGCCATCTCCTCGCATTGCGTGGGCAGAAGTCGACGACATCTGCTTCATTCCGCCCAGGGAGAAAAAAATCAGCCAAGCAGTCCCACCACCACCACCACCGACACCAGAACCAGACACCCCGGAACCACAGACACCAGAATCACAGGCCGAAGAAATCGACGAAATTGTTTCAAGTTGCTGCTGGTTTGCATTTAGAAGGACACGTCACCGCTAGGCATCCTTCTTCTCCTCCACCACCACTGACGACGTCGATTAAAGCACACTGGTGATGGCTACGAGTGGGAGGCTGATCTACTGAAGGACCCTGAGGTTGGCTACGAGTGGGAGGCTGATCTAATGAAGGACCCTGCAGTTGGCTACGAGTGAGCGGCTGATGCGGCTACGTGTATTGATGGACCCTGGTGTTGGCTACGAATGGGAGACTGATGCGGGTACGTCTATTGAAGGACCCTGGTGTTGGCTACGAATGGGAGGCTGATGCGGCTACGTGTATTGAAGGACCCTGGTGTTGGCTACGAATGGGAGGCTGATGCGGGTACGTCAATTGAAGGACCCTGGTGTTGGCTACGAATGGGAGGCTGATGCGGCTACGTCTATTGAAGGACCCTGGTGTTGGCTACGAATGGGAGGCTGATGCGGGTACGTCTATTGAAGGACCCTGGTGTTGGCTACGAATGGGAGGCTGATGCGGCTACGTGTATTGAAGGACCCTGGTGTTGGCTACGAATGGGAGGCTGATGCGGCTACGTGTATTGAAGGACCCTGGTGTTGGCTACGAATGGGAGGCTGATGCGGGTACGTCTATTGAAGGACCCTGGTGTTGGCTACGAATGGGAGGCTGATGCGGCTACGTGTATTGAAGGACCCTGGTGTTGGCTACGAATGGGAGGCTGATGCGGGTACGTCTATTGAAGGACCCTGGTGTTGGCTACGAATGGGAGGCTGATGCGGGTACGTCTATTGAAGGACTCTGGTGTTGGCTACGAATGGGAGGCTGATGCGGCTGCGTGTATTGAAGGACCCTGGTGTTGGCTACGAATGGGAGGCTGATGCGGCTACGTGTATTGAAGGACCCTGGTGTTGGCTACGAATGGGAGGCTGATGCGGCTACGTGTATTGAAGGACCCTGGTGTTGGCTACGAATGGGAGGCTGATGCGGCTACGTCTATTGAAGGACCCTGGTGTTGGCTACGAATGGGAGGCTGATGCGGGTACGTCTATTGAAGGACCCTGGTGTTGGCTACGAATGGGAGGCTGATGCGGGTACGTGTATTGAAGGACCCTGGTGTTGGCTACGAATGGGAGGCTGATGCGGGTACGTCTATTGAAGGACCCTGGTGTTGGCTACGAATGGGAGGCTACGTCTATTGAAGGACCCTGGTGTTGGCTACGAATGGGAGGCTGATGCGGCTACGTGTATTGAAGGACCCTGGTGTTGGCTACGAATGGGAGGCTGATGCGGCTACGTGTATTGAAGGACCCTGGTGTTGGCTACGAATGGGAGGCTGATGCGGGTACGTCTATTGAAGGACCCTGGTGTTGGCTACGAATGGGAGGCTGATGCGGGTACGTCTATTGAAGGACCCTGGTGTTGGCTGCGAATGGGAGGCTGATGCGGGTACGTCTTTTGAAGGAATAACACCAGAACGATACTACACGACAAAAGCAGGACGATGAAAGTGTAAACCTAAGGAACACTCGATGCTAACCAAAACGATGGAACTATGTAACACGAAGAAACACTCTGCTTTCACCAAAACGATGAAACTGTAACACGTTGAAACACTCGGCGTCAACTAGAACGATGAACTATAGCACGATAAAACTACTGAAACTCTCCGATTTGCAAAAGAAAGAAGAATAGAATAGAAACCCTACAGGTGTAAAAACGAAAATAGACGAAGGGAAACTTACTTTAAAAATAGGCAACTGTACCTTGGATGAAAACGATTCAGCCAAAACTCAAATCACACTGAATTGAGATGAATTGAATTTTAACAAAGACTCGCGACCTGACCTTATCAGCAGCAAAATTACGAATCAACTCAAACCAGAACACAACTTAACCAGAACAATTACTCCGTGCAAAGTGACTCTGCTTCGTAGGAAATCTCGGCTAAAAATAAACTGTGATCCGCTTAAACAGAACAGGACGATGAAAATGAACTGTCATCTGTGAATCGAAGTGTTGCAATCTGCTACAAAGAACTGACATATAGGGCGACAGACGAATGGTAAGAAGCGCTTTAATGATCATCATACCTTAAGTTACCTTGACCTACCTTACATTTTAATAATCATCATACCTTAAGTTACCTTGACCTACCTCGCATTGCTTCACTGGCCTTGCCTTTACCATAGCCTACCTTACGCTACTTAATCCTTGTATCACTCTACCTTACCTCAATTTATCTCAGACTTAGTTTTAAATTACTTAAACTTACTTTACTCTACCCTATAGCACCTTAACGTGCCTTACTTGAACTTGGGAAATCTTAGGAGTTGAATGTCTCGGTCCCATCCATTCCTGGTCATAGATTTCTTCGCTCTGCTGCACAGGGTGGCAGCTGGTTGTTCCCCGGACCAGAACATCCACAGTGCAGCAAAGAAGCTTCGTTGACCCAACTTTCTGGAACAGATTGCCTATTATAGCATCCTACGACATGAGTTCCCTCGTCTTCCTTTACCTCTATTCGCTTTTAATCCATTTAGTTCTATCGTCATTTCCAGTCCTTAGGTCGTCTCTGATTAATCTTTCTTGAAGAGGCGCTATATAAATACTTCATTGCAGTCATAATAATTATTATAACAGTGCTTGTCCTGCATTACTGTAGTTCGATCGACCTTCTGACGCGTCGCTGAGTGAGGAAGAGGAGGGTTCGCCCGATCGAACGAACCGTTGTCCACTGAGACACTGAATCGCTTCCTACTGATCATCGAGAGATTCATGAAAAACACATGACGAAAGGTAAGAAACGTTTATTAAATTCCTTGACTTACTGTACAAGACTTAACACTACATCAACATATCTTGCTTTGCTTTATATTACTTGGTCTTAGCTCACTTTAGCTTTTTAAGACAATAATTTATTCTGGAGAATTCAAATCTACTGGTAACTGAATAGTAACAAGTTTAATTCAGCACACATTTCAACAATGAGAAGTAATCATATTGTTAAAAATTCATTTAAGCATTCTTTTGTAGGCTAGAGCGTCTAAGTTGCGCACACAAGAAGAGGAAGAAAGTGCAAATTTTAAGAAAATGAACAGACAATACGGATATTATTCAAAAGGGAAACATTACCCACACAAAACCAGTCAACCTGAAAAGCTGGTCGCGCTTAAGTAAGAAGATGGCGAAAAAATCAAAAGACAAGCATTACCCATGAAGGTGGTAAACACTCCGAAAAAGCCATTCGAACCAGCGCTCTTATCTGGGAAGATGATGAAGAATAACAGGATGGGTTGCTCTGAAAAGGGTAACTGTATGGACCTACCCATCCAGAAAACTCGAAGAGGCAAAGAGCAAAAGGAAGAAAGCAAAAAGCAAAAAGCAAAAGCATGAGGCGAAAAACAATAACATAAATCTTTTAAAAAAACGAGAAGCAACTGAGAGGCGCACCGCAACAGTCATAAAATTGAGATCGCACCTAAAAGCGACAGAAATGAAGCAAACGAAGAAATGCCGTGAAAGAAATGCCTTGAAAGTGGTAAAACGCGCCCACCATGAAAAGCATTCAATCGAAAAAAGCATTCAATCGAAAAACAGAACGCTGCTGCGGAGATGACAAAGAAAAATTGCCTCTAGCGAAATAAAATCTAGACTCAGCTAAAAAATAAAGTTAGACCACCTACACCAGCGAACATAACGAAGAAAACTTGAAGATACCATACCTTTAAAGGGTAGGCCCCTAGCCCTAACCAGCCTCCAAAGACAATTCTACCTGGCAATTGAACGCCTTCTTGTTTTCGAAGATAATGACCAGAAAGACTTGCCGGTAATCGTACCCAGCGACAGAAATCCATTCTATACTCAAAGTACAAACTCCACTATACAGTTTAGACAATGCAGACAGAGAATAAGATTTGCCCTAGAAAGCGTTACCCGATTCAACCTGGACATTCTAATCAACCCCAACCAAGGAGAATCAAGCAAAACAGGGAAACTTTACCCATCCCGAGAGCGATGAAAGTTGAGAAACGTTGTTGTTCCGAATGAAAAATCGCAATTAGACAATGAAAACCTATTCGCTGCAGAGAAATAATCAACTTTGAGCCCAGCTCCAGAATAATATGGAAGAGAACCGACTGATCAGTTTATCTGTTGGCGCTGCTGAAGAGTAAACGAAAGCGATTCCTACTTAAAGATGGAAGCTCTACACAAAGAGACAAACCCAACTGAAATATCGAAGTATGTAGCTACCTAACTATCTAATCTAATCTAATAAGTTCTAACAGACTGACTTCTATAGTGCCATTACCATAATGGCCAAGCAGCTGAGAATGTCAAGCCAATCGGCGGTTCTCAACTGAATCGTTTTGATAATAGTATTGCTCAATCATATAGTTTATGATTTGAAGTTGATAGAGGTCCATCTTATCAGTCTCTTTGCACTATGATATATCTGATCTATGATGTCGTGATCCTCTGTATACGGGTGACTGCATGGTGCCTTTGTGATGATGGACTAACAGTGTTGTCATTGGTGGCGAAGGTGTAACGAGAAATAAGGCAATCAGGACATGTGAAAAGCAGTTTCGAAGTTAAACGTAAAATGTGTTTTCCTTCTCTATTATAGTTTCCAGTTGTCACGCTGCTGTGCTGTGACAGTTTTACAGCCATGTGTAGTATTCATCGAGACGTCACAGTTACAGTGTTTCTTATCTTACTTTAATTTTAGGCCCACTCACACGTCAGCTTCAAATTCTGTGTCACCGTAACGTCGACATTCTGAACGAATTCTCGTCAGGTGGTGATGATCTGTCATCTACGAGCCACATTCTGAAAACAGTCGGTTCATGCACCACAACTTCGGGAATTTTCCATCAGTCTTTGTTCTCAGGACACGCCGGGAAGATGGTAAACAGTCTGACAAACCATTCGAGCCAGCCATGAATGAAATCGCGTTTAACTGGGAAAATAAAGAATAAAAAGATGGCTTTACCTAAAATGGGTAACTGTAAGGGCCTACCAAGCCAGAAAAATCGAAGTGACGAAGACCAAAAGCAAGCGGAAGAAACCAAAGAGCAACAACAAGAGGCGAAAAGCAATCAAATAAATTTTAAAAAACGAGTAGCAACTCAGAGGCGCACCGCAAAAAAAAGATGGCACCTAAAGAAAAAATGGAAAATATGGAAAAAATGAAAAAGTTAAAAAAAGGAAAAAAAGAAAAATATGAAAAAAAGAAAAAAAAGAAAAAAAAATAAAAAATATGAAAAAAAAGAAAAAAAAGAAAAAAGAAAAAAATGAGATCGCACCTAAGGCGACATAAATGAAGAAAACGAAGAAATGCCGTCGAAATGATAAACGCGCCCATTCCACATGGAAAGCATTCAGTCGAAAAGCAGAAAGCTAATGCAGAGATTACAAAGAAAATTGCCTCTGATGAAATAAAACTTAGACTCAGCTAAAAAGAAGACCACAAAAACCTGCCAAGGTAACGACGCAAGTGAATGCTATCGCCACAAACTAAGAAAGTCGAAGATAAAGGTAAGAATAATTGTTTCACTTGATGATACTCATTGAGCAACATAACATATACATGATGGACCGACAGATGAAAAGGTCTAATCAAAGCGGGAAACTATTTTCCGTTATCATAAGACACAAGGCTTCAGACAGTAATGGTCTCTTAATTCTGAGCAAAAGCTCTTTGCAGAATCATCATCTACTGGGACTATAGTCGAGATTCCCTCTGACCCTCTAGCAACCGAACTTGGACCGCCTTCTGACTACCCTTTGGACAACCCCTCTGACTTGACGCAGCGCTCGTAAATAAGCTGGTGACCTACGCTTGGCTTTCGAATGGCGCTTTAGAAGTTTGTAGTGTAAGATTACGATCAGTAATTGGTCAGAGTTATATACATATGGCGCACACTGTAGGCGCACACACTTAATTAGGCGTCAATTTGCAGGTGCAAAGGATCCAGCCTCTCATTCAGGGCCCAACCACTACTAATTACGACCGCTATTCGTTACAAGACTACCTCATTCCAAGAGTGAAATTTCGAAACAGGAATCTTAAAACCAAGGAAAATAGTGCAAGGTCTAATACATAGTACACCAGCTTAGGCAAATAATCTAGACAAGATTATGCAACAATTTGTGAAAGGCTAGTCTCACATCATCAAACACTTTAGCTCAAGCACCAAGTAACTAAGATTACAAAAGGCAACCGTCGCCCATTCAGATAACTAAATTATTTATGACCACAGGTACGTTGTCGATAGTCAGGCCATACAGTGCATGGCCTCCACACGCAGACGGCCTTTCCTTTGAAGAAGGCCGTTTCAACTTCACTGTCAGCCGGTGGTACCCGTCGAATCGTCCCATCGATCGTGACCAGGTCTTCGCTGTACCTGTGAGAGCTTCGAGTGGCACTAGGTCTCTTCGGACAAAGACAGTGGAACAACCGGTGTCCCGCAGAGTGACCACCTTTCCGTTGTCCGACCACACTGTCCGCCGTTGGCATCGACGCTGCAGAATCTGTGTCTACTCAATCGTCCACAATCCACGGAGACAATGGCGATGAAGCAGACCGCTTCATATTTCGACAGCAACTCTCGTCAACATCACCGTTCTGCTCCAGTGACGTCGAAGTGCTCGTTTGGCTGTTTCGCTTCCTCCACGCCTTCTGGTTCCTCTGTTGCAAAAATCCAAGACCATTGCACTCCACACTCGCCATGCACCTGTAGTTTCCATGCGCATTCGCGCGCCATGTGCTTCGCTCTGTTGTAGATGATGGAATGCCTGACTGTTTCGTTCATCTGGCTACCTCATTTCCGGTCAGTTCTTTTCGCCGATCCCTCCTCCTGCGACAAGCCTTCAGTATCACCATCCGGTCTCGGACGATGCGCTTCCGTGTAGCGCTCAGCGGTTTCGGTCACTCACCCCGACAGCGAAGCCGCTTATTGAGAAACACCGTCAAATCCATTGAGCTGGTGTTGATATTATTGATCTCGAACGAACAGCATCATCAAGTCTTCGAAAGTGTCCTATTTTCATCTACGTTGATCCATCGTAGCAAAGAAGAATCCAAATGGGAAAGAAACTGAAACGGAGGCTCAGGAATCTGTCGGTGCTACTCAAGAGCAAGATTCTTGAAATTTACGTCCGGCAACCTGTCAAAGAGGCGTTAGACTACGACCGCCCTCAAGCAAGCACTGCTTCAAATTCCCGGATTTCTCTGATGCGCAGTTGACTTTTAATACGCGAACTTATTACCTAACAGATGTCGGTAAACAGACAAGCAGAACAATTACCTGATGCCACAGTTGTCGGTAAACAGACAGACGGAACCATAACCTGACGCTGCAACCTTAGGTAACAGACATAGCTGAATCGCCGTACTACCCTGCAGGCATCTCTGAAACGAGTCTCCAGCGCCGTAATGCCTGTCACATGCACATGCTCAAGTAAAATGCGTCTGCAGAAAAGAAGAGTCGCGTCCTGAAAAAGGTTACAGGGATGAGGTAAGAAGCGTCTGATGATGTCATTTTCCTTTCAGCGCTTTACTTACCATACCTTACCTTACATCATTTGATCTTTCTTTCCTTTATGCTACATTACCTATATTCTGATTTGTCTCATTTTAGCTTATCTTATCTTACCATAATTTCGCGTTAATTAGCCTTACCTGGACATGCGTCACTTTGCCTATCTGAACTAACCTTGCCTTTTGACTGGATAGATGGATGGGTGAGTGCATGGACGGACGGATGGCTGGATGGATGAATGGATGGATAATTGAATAAATGGATAGATTAAAGAACGGATGGTTGGATGGATGGATGAATGGATGGATAATTGAATAAATGGATAGATTAAAGAACGGATGGTTGGATGGATGGATGAATGGATGGATAATTGAATAAATGGATAGATTAAAGAACGGATGGATGAATCGTTGGATGATTGGTTGGATGGACGGATGGATGGATGGATCGAGAGATGGTAACATCCAATCCGATCTAATCTAATCTAATGACTTCTATAGCGCCATTATCCTAATGGTTAAGACATCAGTCGATGGTCGATTACCTATATGCCTGTCACCTTGCCTGCCTGCACGCCTCCCTTCCTGTCTGCCTGTCTGTCCGCATGTCTGCCTGTCAGTGTTATTTCAATGTAGACTTAACTGAACAGCTGAGAATCTGATACCACTCGATGGTTCTCAACTGGATCGTTTTGATAACATATTGCCCAATCATATAGTTTATGATTTAAAGTTGATAGAGGCCCATCTTATCAGTCTCTCTGCTCTATGTTAATCTGATCAGTGATCAGTGATGATCATCTGTATGGGTAACTGGTGCATTTGTGCAGATTAACTAAGTGTTGTTATTGGTGGCAAAGGTGTAGCAACTAATAAGGCAATTAGGAAATGTGAAAAGCAGTTTCAAAACCTATTCAATGAAACCGAGATATTCAAGTTAAACGTGAATTGTGTTCAACTCAAGGCCAGTGTTTTTCCTCTCTCTATAGTTTCCAGGTGTTACGCTGCTGTGTTGTAACAGATTTCCATGCATGTGATGTGTTCATCGAGACGTTACGGTTACAGATATTCAGGAAATCTGTGCTAAGCTGGCCGCACCTCCTGCGAGTGGCACACCACAAAGTTTGTCTAGTCCGGATTCAGCAGGAGGCGACGAATGGACCTCAACCAATTCGCTAGGACCTCTACTCCCGACGCGGAGCCGCGTTCATCTGCAAGTCCTCGACATAGAAATTAGAGGATAGCCCACCCACTTCGGACGCAAGACCATCCAGATCGACCGTATACAGCAGAATAACCAGCGGCCAGAGAACCGACCACTGAAGTAAACTGCTGGTTTGTGCAACCACCGACGATCGCGCCCCATCGAAGAACACCAACTTTCACTGCACTGCCGTCGGGTCACCAGGCTTTCGAACCTGACGTTTAATTAAACCGTAATAACCAGATAAGCATGGCGAAGGACGACACAAACTCAAGGGATACTCATCGAAGAACGCCGCCGCGGATACACTTCCTCCAATTCCCGCCACTAAGTGTTCAATCGCCGAGACTTTGTTGTTGAGACTCCGTACGTTTAGCGATGCACAGTTCAGGCTACTTCACTGGCTGAAGACATGACGACGAAGGACATCGTGATGAGATGAGATTAGTGTTTTGTATCACGCAGCCAGTATCGACTATCGACTCTCTGCTGCACCGGAACGTAGAGGCGCAACAAAGACGTAATCCAATACGATCTCACAAATTGCCTGTGAAATAGTCAAGATCTTTAGCCTACGCCACAATTCCAGGTCGGAAACTCATCCACGTATTATCAGAGTATGGAGACAGAGACCAAACAAAACGCAGTCGAGACAGCAGCTGATCCCGCCCCAGTCTCTCGTCAAGCGTCGACGAACATCGTTCCAGGTGGTCGTCACACATCGATGCGTCGGGGAGATTCCATTCATCTTTTGGCTCAGAACACGCGAAGGAAGGTAGGATATGATCGTGTAATCAGCAAAGAAATAGCATACCTGTCTGAGACTTCGATGGAGACTGTTTTTTTGCTCTTCTGGCGTAGGGTTAGAATCCACCTCTCTGAGGGTTGTTCTTGATAGATATGTCTAATATATTAGTTACTTCCTCAGCCATAATAGATTTACTGATCGTAAACTGTCAGTGGGAAGATCAGACGGCGAGGAAAGGAGTGACCCATGAACATGTCTCTGTGGCGGACAGTCGGCTTTTCGTTTCGCTTGTGATGACGTTTGTAATACAGCTTGGCGTTGTAATTGTAAAGGTGACTGAACATTTATATAGCGCCGTTATGAGAGCGAAACATGAGGGACGCTCTTTGCGCTAGCTTATGTGATGATAGATGTCATTAAGGCCTACACTTTTACATCAGTTAAATAGCAGAACAATTGTATTGTATCGTAATTTATAAATTTATAAAGCGCCTCTCACAGTGAACACCAATCAGAGGCGCATCCAGTGCGAAAGACACCGAGCGAAGCACAGTAACACGAACAATGCACAGTAAAGTAGAAGGGTCACCAGTGGCAATCCGATGCGCACAAGTGGAATCAACCAACGGATTCTCATCAACAATACACTAGATTACACTATGTGTCGCTTAACATAGCGCCTTTTGAGTCTGCTACCTCACATGACTATTTAGCTCGTCTAATTGTTTAAGTCCGTTTCAAGATAATTTGAAAGTGGTTGCTGAAGAGAATTAAATGCAACAGCACGTACAAACAGCGGAAGAGTGTTTCAAGAGGAAGATCCGAGACATGAGACACGAGACATGAGTCGGCTCAAGTTGATGGACGGAAGCGCTGCACCTGCATCACGAGCAGCTGAGCGCAACGATCGCTGATCTGCTTGACCTTACAATACAATACAATACAAACATCACGTAATTTAATATTGCCATCCTTACAAAGTTCAGAAGTGCACACACGACGAAGTCGCAGATACGCAGAGCAATTGTGAGTGAAGGACTTGCTCAAGGTCCCTACACAGTAACTGACTCGGACGAGGCTCGAACCCATGCCCTACTCGAGCTCTAACCAAAGCCATTAATAGTCAGGGCGTGCCGACAGCCTTAATAGTCTACTAGTGCATCTATTATATGTAGCTTAACCCATTTTATAATGACAAGCTGTAATAAATAATCGCTAGGTAAAGTGTCCATTTATATTGCATGAATATTAAAAAAATCAATCAACGTCCTTGCGACAAAAGGAAACCAAACAAGGCTCCATCGCAGGGAATCTTGTACTTTATTCTTTTCTGTAATGATACTGCAATCTGTCATAACGTGTAATAATATTAATCTTCGTTGGTTTCCTGTGTTTCTTTAGGTACCGGTGAGGCGACGGAGGCGAGCTGGGATGGGTGTGACGAGATTGAGGCGAGAAGGGATGGGTGTGACGAGATTGAGGCGAGAAGGTATGGGTGTGACGAGATTGAGGCGAGAAATGGGATGACGAGATTGTGAGATTGAGGCGAGAAGGGAGACTGAGGCGAGATTGTGATGGGTGTGGTGGGTGCCCTATGGCTCTATCGTGTGTTTTGTTATGTATTAGGGGTTTATTTGTTGTAGTCCTGGCGGGCCGCTGGCGTGGTGTTAAAACCCGTAAGCTCATTATGGCAGGAGGGGCCACTGGCGTGGCATTAAACCCCGCAAGCCCCGTATTATTACTTTTGAATTTGTTTTTTTTATTTTCTTAATTTTGTATTGTCTTGTCGATGAGCCATAGGGATGAGAATGAGGATGAGAGGGAAGAGGGTAGGAGAAGAAAGGAGGGGCAGAGGGATGAGAATGAGGATGAGAGAGGGACTGGGTTAGAAGAAAGACGGGGCAGAGGGATGAGAATGAGGATGAGAGGGAAGAAAGAAGAGCAGATGTTGAATCGAGGCAGGGCAACCACAGTAGAATCCGACAGAAAATCTACTTTATGAAGATAAAGATCACCCGAAGGTACAGTATATCGGAAGTTTATTGTATGCAAGAGCTGATGAGATCAAATGCTAATTATTTTATTATTCTAGTCTAGTAGGTATACACTGATATGGACTTTGAGATGGACTCATACGAAATGCTGTCTGTCTGTCTGTGTCTGTCTGTCTGTGTCTGTCTGTCTCTGTCTGTCTGTCTCTGTCTGTCTCTTTCTCTCTTTCTGTCTGTCTGTCTGTCTGTCTGTCTGTCTCTCTCTCTCTCTCTCTCAAATTGCCTGTAATTAAAGTATTGACGTCTAGCACGTTAATCTAATAATCTAATATTATTCATTCATGCATTCTTTGTCTCCCTGTCTGTCTCTGTCCTAGTCTCTGTCTGTCTGTCTGTCTCTGTCTCTCTCTCCTCTCTTTGCATACATAATATACGTGTAACCGTGGTCAATGGTCCATTTACATGTAGCAAGGCTATAGGGGACGGTCTTTCAGTCCATTTAGTACTGTTCGGCAGAGGAGCGATGGGAGAGGGAGAAACAGGAATGAAGACAGGATTTCTCCAGAAGGCACATGTTTTTGCCAAACTAGAGCGCAGATGTTCTGCGCGTAATAGGTTAGCTTGCAACAAAGAAGAATGTGTATTTCAACTAGTTTATTCTAACTTTCTACTTTTTTACACCTTTTCAGTGTCTTCAACGAAACGAAGATGATAAGGATCAGACAATTAAGCGCCTTCAACCAACCGAGATGCGAATGGCTCGTTTCTACCGACTTAATTTTCTCAGCATCGGCATATGTGGAATTTGCTTCAGCCAAACAATGGACACTTTTAATCGACCTGTCCGACCTAAAGATAAACTATAATGTGCAAACGAAAACATGGCATCATCCTCGTCATTTATTTAATTGAGGCCATTAGCAGTTAAAATTAATGCGCAATGCATAGGCTACAGTATCAGGAGACTGAACAGCTGACGATACGAACGATTTGTCATGTATAGTTAATAGATGAAGCTGATGGACTCGTGTCGTGTGTTTTCTACCTTGTTGAATTCGTGAGCATCAGACGGTGGGGTCGTTTTAAGACCTCGGCCAGACCATGCACTGAGTTCCTGGTCCCAGAGATGGCAGTGAGGGAGCTGTGAGAGATAGCCTACCTACAGCCCGCCCTTTCCCAGCGACCACGCCGCTGGTCGTCCCCGGCCAGTCTTACGCTACAAATACCCTGGGTATCTAGATATATAAGTGTACCTATAACGTCATGCCAGTGCCCTCTAGAAAGACACAGTTTAGCGGCAAATTGTGTTTAGATTCGTATATGGTACAACTAAATCTGCGGAGTAGGAACAAAGTCTAGGCTACATATCCATTATAATGCTCAGCTCCACTAAACAAGGGAGGTGACCCGGCGAACTCGTGTGGTCCCTTTGCCACTAAAACAAAGATACGACTCCGGTTAACTGCGTACGTGGCCCTCATGCCATATATCAGGAACGGCAATCCCCATATTCTGTAATGGGAAGAGTGCATCAGGTTTACCGATGAAAGTGAAGAAGAGAAAACAAAGAAATCAGCTCAAAGATAAAGAAAACAGAAGAAAATCAAGAAGAAATACGCGAAACAGACCAATAACATTAATAAACATTAAAAAAAATCTAAAGACAAATTGTGGACATTGAACACCTTTTTATTAACTTTTACCAAAGACCATTTGCTCCAACTCAATGTAACTTAAGCACAGAGAGAGTTAACCCATCTCCGCTGAGCGAGCACCAGAAAATCCTACACCCCACCCACCCTCAGAACAGATTTTGAGATGGACTCATACGAAATGCTCTGTCTCTCTGTCTGTGTGTGTGTGTGTCTGTCTCTGTCTGTCTGTCTCTGTCTGTCTGTCTGTCTCTTTCTCTCTCTTAAATTGCCTCTAATTAAAGTATTGACGTTTAGCACGCTATAGTCTAATATTATTCATTCATTCATTTATTCTATGTCTCCCTGTCTGACTCTGTCACTGTCTTTCCCAGTCTCTGTCTTCTGTCTCTCTGTCTCTCTCTCGACATAATATACATGTAAGGCTGAGACACGTGTAACCGTGGTCACTGGTCCATTTTGCAAGGCTATACGAGACGGTTGGTCTGCAGTCCGTTTGATACTTTTCGGTAAAGGAGTGAGGGGAGAGGGAGAAACAGGAATGAAGAGAGGATTTCTTCAGAAGGCACATGCTTTCGCCACACTATAATAGGGCGCAGATGTTCTGTGCGTAGTAGGTAGTTAGTTAGCTTGTAACAAAGAGGAATGTGTCATTCGACTAACTTCTAAACTCAAAATTATCAGCAGATTATTTCTTACAGACCTACAACATTTTAAAGACGACATTGATATTAATTCATTCTGAGAATTCATACAGCGACTCTTTAGGTTATCTACGCAGAGGCACTGTCTGCGCTAGCCTATTATGATAAGTGTCATTACGAACGACAATATAACAATATAAAAATGTTTCTTGAAGGGGCGCTATATAAATGCTCTGAATGAATGAATGAATGAATGAATGAATGAATGAATGAATAACATCAGTTAACTATACAAGGCATAGTATGCTAGAAGAGTCACAGCTGGTGGGCCAACGCACACGCATGGAACCAATCGACGGATTCCCGTCGACAGCTGAAGATGGCATAGCATGGATGTTCAGAGTCTCTGAGCCAAGTTGCGTCGATAAAGTAGACCATATAAATTATGTCCCTGTTTTTGAATGTTTGCCACGTGCAGGGCTTTTTTTAGCGTGCAGTTCTACAAAAAATGTGCAGTTGGAAATCAATTTGTGCAACTGTAAAAGCAATTTTGTGCAGTGAAAATTGAGGAAAAGTGTCGTTACCCCCCGGTTGTCAACTTTTTCGTGACTACGGCCCGGTCGTCAAGTCTTTTAGAGGTTATGCAGTTCATATAAATTATGTTCCTGTTTTTGAATGTTTGCCACGTGACATTCTAATAGTCAGTCGTGTTATTGCGTAGATGAATAATCGTGGGCTTATTAATTGCAAAATTAAAATTAATGTTAAAAGTAGGCTAACATGGTAGAGTACACTTTTCTATAGCGACCGCATTTTTGTGGCCTCGACTCTTTTCAGTTGTGCAATATCGCATTTCAAAAACAGCTGAGCAAATATCAGATGTCGGTTGCCGTCACATGCATGTAATTATTATGCTTTGTGAAGACCTAGATTTGCAATTTGAGGTTCATTATTTGTGCGTATGGGTATCATCGCCTCCATTGTAGGCTAACCAATACACAAAAGAACTTAGTCTTGTCGTTGTTTATGAGGTAAGCACGAGTGAGCAAGCGCACTGATTAAGCGGGCTGAGCGACCGAATACTTATATTAATATTGATTAATATTAATATTAATTAAATCATTCATTTGCTTATTCATCCGTTCTGAACACTTGAAAGCACTCATTAAAACTACACTGAGATGCACGACACTGAATACCAAAAATGGTCAGCTGCACCTCTAGGAGTGATGAGCGAAAGCGTAACATAGCACTTACTATGCCTAATGACGCAGGGATGGTCAATGGCCAGGATTCAGCAACAATGTCTTTTGTTACTTGGGGTGGTCACTTGAAGAAGGAAGAGCCAGAAAGAAAAAAGACGTGGTATACCGCAGCTGTCTTATTATTAGGGCGGAACCGAGTTCTTGTCGAATTGGGCATATGAGGCCCTAGGCATATGCATGTGGCCCCTAGGGGTTCTGAGTGAGCGCCGTTAAGCTTCCCTATAGAGGGGATCTGGGGTCATTCACAGATCTACACAGGCGGTAAATGCCTCAAGTTCATCCAGTTAATCTAGTGCAGTGCCCCAGCATAAGGGGACATTTCCTGTAAGGCCGATCGAAAGTGAGACAAACTCTTAGCCGTCAGGGCTCCAGACGCCGACTACTTCTGAACTTGATGAAGCTGTACTTCAAATTGAACTATTAGCAGTTAGCTTATAAATAATTTTAACTTCCTCATTATTAAAACACCTATGTCTTACGTTGCTCCGAGTGTTTGTAAAAATTCAGAAACCCCTTAAATGGTTAAAGTTTTATTATACATGTAAGAAAAGTTAAATTACAGTTATTTGGTAGACTTGTGCAACGTACATCAGCACTGCAGTGCAATATCGGTCACTTCAATCATTCACAGATTTAATCACAATCCAACCACTTCGCTCAACCCTCTCCTCTTCCGCCCTAACATTTCTCCGCCCTTCCCTTACCTAATGACCTCATCACTAACATTCGTAAATTGCTGTATTATATCCACAGTGGTTACACCTATCTGTAACAAACTCATGCCAGAATGACACCAAATATATGATCTATTCTACGAACTCACCCCTTGCTTTCTCTGCACACTCCACAGGTCATTCACACTAATCTTTCACAAAATTAATCCTATCCTCTTGTACTTGTACATATGCATACATGTACATGTACATACATGTATGTATGTATGTATGTATGTATGTATGTATGTATGAATGTATGTATGTATGCATGTATGTATGACGTATGCATGTATATGTATGTATGTATGTATGCATGCATGTATGTATACATACATGCTTGCAGTAAGCATGATATACAATACAGTATGCATGTATGTAAGTTTGCATGTATGACTTGCATGTAATATGCATATATGCATGTATACATGTATGTATGTATGCATGCATGCATGCATGTATGTATGTATGTATGTAGGTATGTATGTACGTATGTATGTATGTTACTATGTATGTATGTATGTATATATGTATGTATGTATGTATGCATGTATGTATATATGTATGTATGTATGTTTGTATATATATGTAGACACTGGCTGACTTTCGCAGACGTGTAGAGCCCAGTAGTTCATGCTCGTGTTCGTTAATTTGGTGAACTTTCCATAATAACTGACAGGAACTAATAGTTCAGTTATAACAGTTTAACGACTGATCACTAATCGCATTGGTATTCGTTGCTTCATAACAAAACTATACTTTATCATTTATTTAAAATTTCAATCACTCTTGTATGTATGCATGTAGGTATGTATGTATGTATTATGCATGTATGTATGTTTGTACGTATGTATGTATTATGACCGTACGTATCTATGTATGTATGTTTTGAGTATGCATGCATACTGTATGTAAGCAGGTCCCCACGTCTTGTAAAATTTATGTATGTATGTATGTATGCATGTATGTAGCAATCGTGTATCGATACATGTATGTATGTATGTTTGCATGGATGCATGCATGCATGCGATGAATTGGTATGTATGGACCATGTATTAGAACATGTATGGGAGTATGCATGTATTTATGTACGTATGTATATTTACAAAAATGTAACTATGTATGCAAGCACGCATGTATGTCCTGAATGCAAGAACTCTGTATGTGTGCACCGTCCGTCTCTATGTATGAATGTAACTATGTATTCATGTCTGTCTGTCTTTAAGTTCTCTGTATGTATGTCGGCATGCAGGTTCCAACTTGCAATGACGCCACTCTGTCTCTGTGTATGTATGCATTCCTTTATGTATGTAAAATGTATGCATGTCGGCCATCCATCCCAGCATGTATGTCTGCCTCGGTCTATGTATCCCTCTATTTCCCTATGTATTCACCCTTGTATGTATGTCGTGTATGCATGTAGGTGTGTATCAGAGCTATGCATATCGCCCTTTAATTATAACTCACAAGGGCGCTGAGTCACGGTTACCTAGGAATCACCAAACAAATACGTCTTATGTTTTCCCCTTACCTCCTTCGAGGCTTCAACTCAAAACACCATCCACCGTAACCATCTGTCTTCCTGACCCTTAAATTTGGATCTTGACCTGGAACCAATTTTGACCGCTCTGTCCATCAATTTTGTTTTGACCAAGCAACTGTGGTATAAGCAGGTCCCCACGACTTAATTGGCTTTTTGAGCGCTGTGGTAGCCCTGGGATACAGCAATCGTTGGCATCCGGTCAAACGGTCCCATCCTGCATTCGACCTGCGAGGAATTGGAACCCAGTGGACCAGATCAGAATGAAAATGGGAGAACGGAGCAATACTTTTCTTTGTTGTTTACAAAAATAAACTAAAATCAAGATACACAGTTCTGAATGCAAGAACTCTTAATTAAACACACCGTCCCTCTCTTTCGAATCAACTTTATTCACTGACACATATATTGTCTTTTTATGAAATCGTGAATCGAACTCCAAAATTCTGATGAGTTACTTAAAAGCTAAACGCCTGACATAAGCCTATAGGCCTATCATGTATGAGCGCTGCATGAAGTGACAGAAGTTAAACAGAGATTCGATCCTTATATAGGAAGTATACCTGTGCAATAACCGCGGCTAGCGGGAGAACAGAAACAGAGTGTGACAGAGGAAAAAAGGAAGGAAGAAAGAAGCAGAAACAAAGAAAGAGGGAGAAGTCAAGGAGCCATAGCAAATTCGATGAATTACAAAGACAATGTTGCCTTGTTGTATCCTAACATTTACAGTTAGCTAGTTTAAGATCATTAAAAGTAGCCATAGCCTATCCTCTGCTTAAAATTTAGTTGCCCGCTAAGATGACCCCCAACTTCTATTTAGCCAACAAAATATTTTTCATCAATTTAACTTTTATTTAAGCAAATCACTATTCTCACGGGTCCAACTTCTACTTAGATCTACGGAAACAAATATTTTCATCAACCCAGCTTCTACTGCACCAAAAAATTAGTTTAATCAATTAAGCTTCTATTTACGCTAAAAATTATTTCGATCACTCCAAATTCTATTTAAACACAGAAATGGTTTCATCAATCCCACTTCCATTTAGGGAAACAATTTCTTTCATCAATACAGCTTCCATTTTAATTTGACGATAAAAAATAATCTACCAACCTAAACTACGGGTTTACCGTAAACTTTACATATATTCTTTCCATGAAACTTTTCAAACATGGGTTCCGGGTAAACTTTTAAAATTAGTTTTCCAGGTAAATCCCCAAGTAAATTTTTAGGTGAACATTTTTCAAATTGTCTTAGCAGATTCACTTTCCAAATAGACAGTTAAACTTTCCATGTAGGCTTGTTTAGGTAATCTTTCCAAATAGAACCTCCTGGTAAACTCTAAAATAGCCTTTCAAGTTACTTTCCAACTAGTCTTTCTAACTAGTCATTCCACGTAAACTTTCCACTTAGTCTGTTACTGTCTCTATCATTTAGTTGCAGTTTGTTGTTTTATAATTTATTTTACGCATACAGTAATTGTAGTCATTCAGTCATTCATTCATACATTTCAAGAAGTTTTATAGCTCCTCTTCATGGAACCTACTCAGAGTCGCTCCCAACCCAACCATGGCAATACAAATCAGACTTGAGCAACTTATGAAACATAATTATTCGCATTGTTTCAAGGCATTATATAGGGGAATCTCCAAAGGAAGACCATTCCAAGTGGAGGGCCAACAATCGAGAATGCATGACGCTGCATTGACGCTCTAGCGCAGGGAACCAGAAGTTCGCCACTGGCAAAAGAGCGAAGACTCGACAGCCGGCTGTATCTGATACCGGACGACAGAACTCACACAGGTGACAGGGTTCGGTGACAGGTAGGCCGTGGAGCTACCAAGAAGGCACCGCCAGACCAAAACAGCGTGACTGGAAGCCAGTGCAACATGTCACTCATTTAAGCTGACAAAGGAATATTTCGGGATGCTCCCAATAAGACGAATAACAGAACGGAGAACTCGGTCGAGGCGGATAAAACAGCAGTGGTCCAATCCGCTGGTAACAGAGGCATGGACAAGGGTGGCTGCAAAGTAGTATTACTGGGACCGTGAAATAACTTGTAACTGGGGAAGTTGAAAACAGACAGTGTGATTCTCCTTACAGATTTTATTTTAGTTATAGTTAAAGTTATAGTTAATGTTTTTTAAATTTTAGTTATAGTTATATTTATAGTTAGTATTATTTTTTAGTTATAGTTTTTGATTTTAGTTAATGGATTTTTTATTTTAGTTAATTCTAGTTACTACTGAGTTACAATAATTAAAACTATAAGCAAAACTGTGCGTGTTAACACGCTGTTTCTAATTTGCTCAGAGCTTTGAAAGCCTTTGAAGGATGGGTGCATTCAGCTTCATGAATACACGAGTTTCCTAAGTAACTGTCAAATTGCATAATAAAAATATCTCATTTATGTCAAATCGTCCATATTGCACTTCCTATTTTTATTTTTTGCATTAACGAAAATAAAGAAGAATTTTCGTTACTGTTATTTTCGTTATAGTTATAGTTATAGCTAATGATGGTTTTTAGTTATAGTTATAGTTATCATTAACAGAAATCATTTTATTTTCGTTAGCACGAACATTTTCGTTATCGTTATCGTTAACGAGAGAAGCACACTGAAAAAATACTCATGTTCTTAATTTCCTGTTTCGCATTTTTCAGGCTCTTGGTAAAAATTTAACTGGGATTATAATTGTGGCCTGCAAAAACTTTGCACAGCTGGGCCTTGTCCCAGTCTACCTGCGAGAGCTCTGGTGCCATTCCCCGGGTGTCCGTGGTTGTAGCTCCCTGCGCTCTTCCGAGCGAGGTGTGCTTCCTGTCCAATTTGCAAAATAATGCATCTACTCGGCAGAACCGTACCTTCTCAGTTGTTGTCTCCCGGGGAAAGGGGTCCCCCTTGGCGCTTGGGCCCCCCCCAGGGTTTTCCCCTCAGGGAAAAAAACCCCCCTGGGGGAAAACCAAGGGGTTCTTTTTAAGTGAAAAAAAAAAAAAAAACCCGAAAAAAAATTT
>JACEVL010000084.1:975058-1005058 GCA_020284085.1 Aporrectodea caliginosa
TACAAACAGCTAATTCTAATTCTAATCGACTAGCTGTCGTCTGATGCTAATTCTAATTCTAATCGATTAGTTAGAAGATTTTGCTAATTCTAATTCTAATCGATTAGCAAATTTCAATAGCTAATTCTAATTCTAATCGATTAGCAATTGCCAAAGAGCCTGGTCTGCGGAGCAATTTGAAAGAGTTTGGTGAATGTTTTGGTGCTGCCAACGCTTGACTCGTTTTGTGATTGAGTCGTGCAGTGTTTACTTGGATTTTACACACTCGTTTATTTTTTGTCAATTTAGGCCTATGTAATGTCTAGCATGCTGGACTGTCAATCGAGAGGTCGGGGGTTCGAATCATTGCCAGGGCAGAAATTTGGTTCGATATTTCTGCTCAGCGTGCTCCCCTAGCAAACTCAGCCATTATGGTTACACTGACCGTACACTTAGGTAGGAAGATGAGACGGCGAGGGAGAGGACTGGTCACCCGCTCTCATATGCCGTGGCTAAGAAAAGGAAGTCACTAACACGTCATACCGATGGCTACCTCTCTGGGTTAGCTTAAGGGACTGCTCTTCATCATCATCATCATCATCATCATCATCATCGTCGTCGTCGTCGTCGTCGTAGTCATCATCATCATCATCATCATCATCATCATCATCATCAGCATCAGCATCATCATCATTTGCTTATGTAATCTTGTCTGGTCATATTGTGTAGATTTTCTTGTTATTAGTTTAGTATGCTTGACATTGTTTTATTCGATCATGTCATTGGTTTGTCTGATTGTCTCATAACAGACCATGGAAATTTAAAACAAAACTATAACTGAAACTGAAAAGTAAATTAAAACTTAAATAACACGAGACTATAATTTTTAAGCGGAAGATCAGACCACATAGACATTAGACAACTGTATAAAAGTAGCGCCTACATTTAATTTATTTAGTATAGGCTATAGACACGTAGGCCCCTATACGAATGTATACTTTAATGCCATACTCGTAGATTGTATAAATTACATAGATGAGCCTATATGCATATTATATACACATGTATGGTTCAATCCGGCAATTATGTATTTTCCGAGTTTGATATGCAATATATATAGGCCTATTATTATATATTATGTATCCTGTTATTAATTCAATATGTATATAATATAAATTATATAGCCTACTATACAAAGTATATAATAATTATACGCCGTTCTTCTTCGAACGGCGTTAAGTATTATTACGAATTTATGAAGCGCTACTATATCTAATGACCCATCATGAATCGATGGCGGTGAGTAATTGTGAGTGAAGGACTTGCTAAAAGTCTCTATACAACAGTTGTCTCAGAGGTTTGCGGGCCCCAGGGCAGACATCCGTCAGGGCCCTCGTTTTACAATTTTATCATTAAGCCCAAGTCTGATGTAAGCCTGTAAAAAGGCCATCAAAATTACATTTAATGAATTATAATAAGTGTAATAATAATAATAATAATAATAATAATAATAATAATAATAATTATAATAATAATAATAATAATAGTTTAAATATAATAATAATAATAATAATAATAATAATAATAATAATAATAATAATAATAATAATAATAATAATAATAATAATGATAATGATAATGATAATGATAATAGTAATAGTAAATGTGAAAATCAATTTCTGGTTTAAAAGGTCCATCTCTGACTCTAATAATAAAGAAATTTACATAAATACGAAAATGTGATTATGTGAATGTGAGAAATGATATTTAAATGAAATTTAGCGCATTATGGCATCCAATTTCAATAGGTGAGAATATAACAGTTGCTGCTTTGCATTGTCTACATGGACTATGTATCAACAACTTGCTCTGTACCATGATCAACTCCATGCATATGACATCTACTACTAGTAGATCTCTCCTTGTTGGCTTATACCTAAGGTTCGTCTATCTCCTCTTCAGTTCGTACTAAATGCTGCTGCCAGACTTATAGCTCGCCTCCATCGATTCTCTCACATCTCTCCATTTATGGCTGAACAACTTCATTGGCTACATTGTGCGCATCCAATTTATAGTTCTCATTCTCTTGCTCAAATCTGAACTGGGTCTTGCTCCAAAATATCTTTCTCACCAAATTTTCCGCCCCCTCTCTGCCACGTCAAAGCGTCCTTTCAGATCCTTTGACCGGCTTGACCTTTTTGTTCCCAGTGTTAGGACCACAATGGCTCAATCCAGGTCCTTTGTGTCAATAGGTCATTATCTGTGGAATGGACTTCCTCCTTCTCTACGCTCTACAATACTCTCTGGTAGCATCCCTTTCTCTCACCTTAAAACCTTCCTTTTTCTTCTGAAAGGCTTATGCTATGAGAAGTGCTTTATAAATGATCAAATACAATACAATATAACAGTACCAATGATATTGTCAGCTTGATTTGCTGCATCGCTTTTGATGAAATTGAAAAGGCAAGGCTTTGAAGGAGTGTCTGTCTCTAGTTAGCATTCCTGACTTTCACTAATCTTTCTTTCCTTTATTGAGTTCCAGATTTCTGATGGTAATTCATATTCTAACTCGTTATCAACTTATAAATATAATATCAATTATTGGTAATTTGGTATCAATTATTTATTAGGATAAATTACATCCAGCTGTAAGTTAATGTATTATTTATTTTGATAATAACTCAAATTTAAATTCATAAATTTACATTCAGTACAACACACAGGTTTTTTCAGTTTGAACAAAGTCTTAGACATTTCTGGGCCCCTGCCATAGAATGGCGCTGAGTAATTGTGAGTGAAGGACTTGCTAAAGGTCTCTATACAACAGTTGTCTCAGAGGTTTGAGTCTCGAACCAGAACTCTCTGCATAGCAAGGCGAACGCTTTACCAATCGGCTACTATAGCCTTGTGCATTATATGGTACAGTGTCCCGTCGGTCCCTTTATCTGCAGGAGGTTGAAGGAATTCCTTTGAAAACTGCCAACGACGCTCACTTTACGATATACGGTGTACTTTACGGTACTTACTTTACGGCACACGGTGTACTTTACGATACACGATCATGTCAAAGAGCTCTATCACCCCCTCCTCGCCG
This sequence comes from Aporrectodea caliginosa, assembly GCA_020284085.1. NCBI lineage: Eukaryota > Metazoa > Annelida > Clitellata > Crassiclitellata > Lumbricidae > Aporrectodea > Aporrectodea caliginosa. The sequence goes on from JACEVL010000084.1 coordinate 978,132, forward strand.
AAGGCCTCCAACACATCGCATCTAATAAGTTTATTATCATTATATTTATTTATTTCAAGTCTACAAATTCGAATCAGAGGCGCGGTAGAACGTTTGTTGGAGGCCAAGAACTTTTTGGGAGAAGTTGTTCCAAGGGAAATTCGCAAGTCTGGATTAAGTATGAGTCTAAAAGATGCAGCTGTTAATACTACAAAGGTTACACTTAGGCCTACTATTAATATATTAATAAAACTGCTGCTGCTACTACTACAGCTACAATAACAACTACTGCTGCTGCTGCTGCTGCTGCTGCTGCTGCTGCTGCTGCTGCTGCTGCTGCTACTACTACTACTGCTACTACCAGGGCCTACTACTACTAAAAATAATAATAATAATAATAATAATAATAATAATAATAATAATAATAATAATAGGCCTAATAGTTATAGCATAAATATTAGTAATAGGCCTACTGCTACACCAGTTTTGTTGGTGCCAATATTAAATAGCTCTTTAGGATACAAGGACAAATTTCGCAGATTCGTTCAGAGACGCGCGCAATTATTATAATTACCGTATCCTCGTAATCGCCGCCATCATTATTTAATGATGACCAACGACATTGACTACCTCAATTAATTAAAAATTCTATAAGATATATATATATATATATATCAATGTTTACATGTCTTAGGTGACATTTCCGGTACGAATGATAATTTGTCGATGACGACGCCATATGTTGCCATGGTAATTTCGCAGCCTTTGCTGTGCTGGTCACGTGATTCTTCCTCCGATATTTAATTGAGCGAGCTTGGTGTGAGATTTATTAAAAGAATTCAGATTGCCTTATTATACACTATTTTTCTTATATATTCTTCTACAGTTAATTCGTTATTCGTTCACATAGTTCCTAGTAATTTTAAGTCGTTTGTAATCGTTCCATTTTTCCGTACTTTTAAGACTGTTGCTTCGGTGACCTCGTGTCACGGCCGGATTAGTTATCCTAAGTGGATAGGATTCCGGTTACTACGTACTGTACGATGTTTCTTCGTAAGCTGTTCCGTCGTCGCCCCGTGCGAATAGTTCCGGGAGTTGTTCCGGAGAATGAGCCTGGCGAGGACGAAGGTCGTTCTGTCGAGAGAGTTCCACCGTCTTCCCCTCTTGTCTCGACTGAGGCTGCAAGACTGAAGGATAAGGGTAAGATCCGAAGGGTCGGAGGTTGCGGCGCCCTGTTCCGACGGAGGCCGCGGAAGGGGGTCGTTCTGACCGGCCAACAGAGCCCGACTGCGTCTGCCCGAACTCCGAAGGATCCCAACCATCTGAATCCGATTTTACGATACTCACTGAAAGAGTCCCTAGCATGTATCGACCTAAGCCGCCTCGTGGACGACAAACGTCGCAAAGACCTGATTTTGTCTGCGGCTGAAGAAGTGACGGTGGCCGATGGTTCCACCACGGCTCCATTTGAGGGAGATCAGTCCGCGGAAGAAGGACCTGACGTGCAGGCAGTGCCAGAGGCGAAGACTACGTCCGTTAGAGAGGAGAGGACGACCCGTCTGAAGAGGTCGCCGACATCACGAAACATCTCGATCGAGGTAGATAAGAATCCGAGAGAGGAATGGGACGAGGCTAGATGGATGTTTAAACTGGAACAACTGGAAGATGAAGACGAACCGATGAGAGCGCCATCTCCTCGAATAGCGTGGGCGGAAGTCGACGACTACTGCTACATTCCACCCAGGGAGAAGAAAGTCAGCCAAGCAGCCGAACAGCCTAACCCGCCTTCTCCTTCGCCTTCTCCTCCACCACCACCACCGCCGCCGACACCAGAACCAGAGGCCGACGAAATTGACGAAGTCGTTAGCACTTGCTGCTGGTTCACGTATCGAAGGGCACGTAAACCCTAGCCATCGGTTGATGCGATCCAAGTCTGAGCCTACACGAAGCACAAAAGACCTCCTTCTGCTCCATCACCACCACCACGAGACTTTGGAGAACCCTCCTGCTGTTGCTGCATCCAACTGCGAAGAGAGAGGTGACAGCAATAAATGGAAAGGCTACTGCCTGGTGATGCAGTCACTACGTTCTACAGACACTACGAAACCTACAGAGAGGACGCCTAGCCAGTCTGCCTAGCCAATCAATCACTACGTTCTACAGACACTACGAAACCTACAGAGAGGACGCCTAGCCAGTCAGCCTAGCCAGTCAGCCTAGCCAGTCACTGCGATTCACAGACACTACTCCACCAGCACCACCAGACTTGAGGAGATCTAGTCACCTAGTACTGAACACGCAACTACTAATGGCAGTTATCCAAGTCGCCCACACGGATCATGCAAATACTATCGGCTGTTGAGGCGATCCTGGTCAACTACTCACAGATTATGCAACTGCAATCGTAGTTCACGCAGAACTCTCCCCGGACAGCCATCACAAACAGTGGCGGTCGTTTTTGCCCACAAGGAGCATCGGGTGATTATAGCCTGCTGGGCGGTCGCTAATACTGATTAACAGAATCCTATCGGCTATAATTGAGGCGATCCTCGTCAACTACACATGAATCATGCAACTACCATCGGAGTTGTAAGCACGCAGAAACCTCACCGTGTCGCTCTCACACAATTAAAGAGCCTCCTATATCGGCTGTTGATGCGGTCATTTGTTACTATTAAACAGAACCTCCTCACCGGATCGCAAGGTCTGCGTTAAAGTGGACAAATGAAACTGACCCACAGTCGGCGTTAAATACGGCGACGAGGAACTGTCCTCTGATGGAGCTCTTGCCTATCTGATAGAGGTGTAGCGGCCGATGGTAAAGACACTGAGTGCAGAGGAGGTGTAGCCCGATCGAACGAACCATTGTCCACTGAGGATACACTGCTAAACAGATCCTGTCATCGAGCGCCAAAGGAGACGTAAGAAACGTTTAATAAATTCCTTCAATTATACCTTGCAACACCCTTTATCCTACATCAAGCTATCTTGCTTTACTTTACATTACATTAGCTCACCTTAGCTTATCTTACCTAATCTTACCTTAAATTACCTCATTTGCCCTGCCTGACCTTGTCCTATTACACACTATCTCGTCTTACCTTGCCCTACTTGAACTTAGATAATGATTCTTGTCTGACCTAACTTTGATCTCCTCGATCTATGAAGCTTAATTTCAGACTATGTTATCAATGCGAGAGAAATTAAATCGCTTCGACTTTGAGACAGAAACATTGTGCGATTTGTCGCTTGCTCAAACAAATGCATTGTACTGTAAAGAATGTAACCTCTGTATTATAATTAATTGTAACTGAAATTCTATAAGGCCTTCTAAATATCTTGCCAAAGGTCATCGGGCGCTACTTCCAGAACAGTTGGTTTGCAAGTCGGTAAGGTAAGGTAGGCCTAAGTCAGGATGTAAACACGATAACATTAATATGGGTAACGTAATTATGAGTAACTTTTGTATATATGGGTAATATGGATATCGTTAGGAGTATCGTTAGTATGGGTAATGTTAGTATGGACAATTATAGTATGGGCAACGGTAGCAAGGGTAACGTTAGTATGGGTAGTTAGTATGGGTTATTTAAATATGGGTACGCTAGTTTACGTAAGAAAAGTTAGGGTATGTGTGGGTGAGATACACTAACGAAATGTAACTAGGGTTTAAGACGGACGATGTAAAGTAGCATTAATCTGAGATAATACTAGGTAAAGTAAGGAAAGTAAGGAAAGTAGGTTTACCGTCAGTTAAGGTACCGGTAATGGAGTTTGTGATAAGAATTTTAATATAAGGTACGTTACAGTGAGGCAAGTGAAATTAGGTGAGGGGAGGTAGAGATGTAGTAAGTTGGTAACCTAAGGTATGGTAAAGATAAAATTTCATGCTAAAAATTTCTACTCATTTGTACATGGGTTTTTTAAGACAATAATTTATATTATTATGGAGAATTCAAATCTACTGGCAACTGAATAGTAACAAGTTTAATTCAGCATACATTTCAACAGTGAGACATACCGGTAATGGAGTTTGTCAATAACGACGTTTTTTCGTTTTTTTTTTGATTTGAGGCAAGTTTTTAACAATTAGGTCGGTAAGGGGAGGCCTAAGTAGAGACGATAGTAAATATGGGTAACCTAAGGTATGGTAACTAAAATTTCATGCTAAAAATATCGTTAGGAGGAGTATCGTTAGTATGGGTAATTTTAGTATGGACAATTATAGTATGGGTAACGGTAGCATGGGTAACGTTAGTATGGGTAGTGAGTATGGGTTATTGAAGTATGGGTACGCTAGTCTACGTAAGAATAGTTAGGATATGTGTGGGTGAGATACACTAACGTAATGTAACTAGGGTATCAGACGGACGGCGTAAAGTAGCATTAATCGAGGTAATACTAGGTAAAGTAAAGTAAGGCTTTAAGGTCAGTTAAGGTAATGGAAGTTGTGTTAAGAATTTTAATATAAGGTAGGTTAAAGTGAACAAGGTAAATTAGGTGAAGTGAGGTAGAGATATAGACTAGTAAGACGGTAACCTGTCCTAAGGTATGGTAAAGATAAAATGTCATGCTACAAATTTCGACTCATTTTTACATTGGTTTTTTAAGACAATAATTTATATTATTCTGGAGAATTCAAATCTACTGGCAACTGAATAGTAACAAGTTTAATTCAGCATACATTTCAACAGTGAGACATAATCATACTGTTAAAAAAATTCATTTAAGCATTCTTTTGTAGGCTAGAGCGTCTAAGTTCCGCAACAAGAAGAGGAAGAAAGTGACAAATTTTAAGAAAATGAACAGACAAGACGGATATTATTCAAAAGGGAAACTTTGCCGCCCACTCAAAACCAGTCAACCGAAAAGCTGGTCGCGCTTAAAGAGCAATGGCGACAAAATCAAAAGACAAGCATTACCCATGAAGATGGTAAACACTCCGAAAAAGCCATTCGAACCAGCGCTCTTATCTGGGAAGATGATGAAGAATAACAGGATGGGTTGCTCTGAAAAGGGTAACTGTATGGACCTACCCATCCAGAAAACTCGAAGAGGCAAAGAGCAAAAGGAAGAAAGCAAAAAAAAAAGCAAAAGCATGAGGCGAAAAACAATAACATAAATCTTTAAAAAAACGAGAAGAGAAGCAACTGAGAAACCATGAAAAGCGACAGAAATGAAGCAAACGAAGAAATGCCGTGAAAGTGGTAAAACCATGAAAAGCGACAGAAATGAAGCAAACGAAGAAATGCCGTGAAAGTGGCACCATGAAAAGCGACAGAAATGAAGCAAACGAAGAAATGCCGTGAAAGTGGTAAAACGCGCCCACCATGAAAAGCGACAGAAATGAAGCAAACGAAGAAATGCCGTGAAAGTGGTAAAACGCGCCCACCATGAAAAGCGACAGAAATGAAGCAAACGAAGAAATGCCGTGAAAGTGGTAAAACTCGCCCACCATGGAAAGCATTCAATCGAAAAACAGAACGCTGCTGCGGAGATGACAAAGAAAAATTGCCTCTAGCGAAATAAAATCTAGACTCAGCTAAAAAAAAAGTTAGACCACCTACACCAGCGAAGATAACGAAGAAGACCTGAACATGCCTTTAAAAAGGCAGGCTAGCCCTAACCAGCCTCCAAGGACAATTCTACGTGGCAATTGAACGCCTTATTGTCTGCGAAGATAATGACAAGAAGGACTTGCCGGTAATCGTACCCAGCGACAGAAATCCATTGTACTCAAAGTATAAACTCCACTATACAGCTAAGACAATGCAGACAGAGAATAAGATTTGCCCTAGAAAGCGTTACCCGATTCACCTGGACATTCTAATCAACCCCAACCAAGGAGAATCAAGCAAAACAGGGAAACTTTACCCATCCCGAGAGCGATGAAAGTTGAGAAAAGCTCCGAAAGATTACACTCGGAAAGCGATGTTGTTCCGAATGAAAAATCGCAATTAGACAATGAAAACCTATTCGCTGCAGAGAAATAATCAACTAGGCCTATAGGCCAAATTCTCAAAAAGGCACCTTAGCCGGAAAACGATTTTAGCAGCTTTCCGGTATGGGAAGGCGATGGGATAAAAGAAAAGAAGAAAATCCACCCAAAGGCTGTTAAAACTTGCCAATCTAGCCCGCTGTTGTCGCGAAGGGAATTCGACTAGAGCCGTTGGCCATGAAGCAGACCGCTTTATACTTCGACCGTAACACTCGACAACCTCACAATTCTGCTCCAGTGTCGTCAAAGAGCTCGTTCTGCTGCTCACCTTCCTCCAGGTCTCTGGTTCCCCTGTTCCTGAAGATCCACGACCTTCGCACTCCAGACTCGCGACCTGCAGTTTCCATGCTTATTCGAGCGTCAGATGCTTCGTTTTATTGCAGATGAAGAAACGCCTGACTGGTTCTTTCATCTGGAGACTGAATTTCCGGTCAGTTCTTCTCGGCGATTCCTCCTTCGACGAACCTTTACCACCATCATCCGTTCTCGGACGATGCGCTTCCGTGTAGCGCTCGGCGATTTCGGCCACTCCACCCGACAGCGTTGCAGCCGTCCGCTTCTTGAGAAACACCGCCAAATCCACTGAGCGGCTGAGAGGAAACGACGGAAACGGCAGAACATTCAGAAGTAGAGGTGCCAAAGGCCCGAAGATTCCGATCATTGACAGGACGAACCGGAATTAAAGATGGAAACCCTACACATCTTCCGCTTAAGATGGAAACCCTACACATCTTCCGCTTAAGATGGAAACCCTACACATCTTCCGCTTAAAATGGAAACCCTACACATCTTCCACTTAAGATGGAAACCCTACACATCTTCCGCTTTGAGCCCAGCTCCAGAATAATATGGAAGAGAACCAACTGCTCAGCTCCAGAGTTGGAAGAAAACCGATTGGTCAGTTTATCTGTCGGCGCTGCTCAAGAGTAAACGAAAGCGATTCCTACTTAAAGATGGAAGCTCTACACAAAGAACCAAACCCAACTGGAATATCGAAGTATGTAGCTAATACTAGCTATGCGTGCACTTACCTAACTATCTATTCTAATCTAATCTAATCTAATAGAAATTATAGACTGACTTCTATAGCGCCATTATCATAATGGCCAAAAGATAAGTCGACGGCTGATTACCTATGTGACTGTCTGCATGGCTGATTTCTTGTCTGCCTGCCTGCCTGTCTGTCTATATATGTAATTTTCCTGTTAATGATTGCATAGGTCTATAGGTCGGTAGGCTTTACTAAGCAGCTGAGAATGTGACGCCAATCGGCGGTTCTCAACTGAATCGTTTTGATAATAATATCATAGTTTATGATGTAGGCTTACTAAGCGAAAGTTGATAGAGGCCCATCTTATCAGTCTCTTTGCACTATGATATATCTGATCAGACTGATCTATGATGTCACGATCATCTGGATGCACGGGTGACTGGTACCTTTGTGGAGATGGACTGAGTGTTGTTCTTGGTGGCGAAGGTGTAACGAGAAATAAGGCAATCAGGACATGTGAAAGCAGTTTCGAAGTTAAACGTAAAATGTGTTCATCTCAAGCTTTGCGTTTTTCTTCTCTATAGTTTCCAGTTGTCACGCTGCTGTGCTGTGACAGTTTTCCAGCCATGTGACGTGTTCATCGAGACGTTACAGTTACAGTGTTTCTTACCTTTGTTTAATTTTAGCCCACTCACACTTGAGCTTCAAATTCTGTGTCACCGTAACGTCGACATTCTGAACGAATTCTCGTCAGGTGGTCGTGATCTGTTGTCTACGAATTCCATTCTGATAAGCAGTCGGTTCATGCACCACAACTTCGGGAGTTTCCGATTCATCTTTCTGCTGAGGACACGCCGGAAAAGGTAGGATATGATCGTGTAGGCCTAATCAGCAAAGAAATGGCCTGCCTGTCCGAGGCTTAGACGTAGGGCCTATTATACTGCTTTGACGCTTCTGGCGTAGGGTTCGAATCCACGTCTCTGAGGACTGTTGTTGATAATATTATGTAATAAAATAAATTAAATAATTATTAGTTACTTCCTCAGCTATAACAAATTTACTGACCGTAAACTGTCAGGGGGAGATCAGACGGCGAGAGAAAGGATTGACTACCGGAACTCGTATGATTCTTGAAATTTATTCCAGGCAACCTGTCGAAGAGGCGCTGCAGGCTATGATCGCCTTCAAGCAAGCACTGCACTTCAAATTACAGGTTTTCCTGATGCCGTCCGTAGTCGACGTTTAATGCGCGAACTTATTACGTGTTGTCACAGATGTCGGTAAACAGACAAAAAGAACAATTACCTGATGCCACAGTTGTCGAGGAGCAGACGGAACCATAACCTGACGCTGCAACCTTAGGTAACAGACATAGCTGAATCGCCGTACTACCCAGGCATCCTTGAATTGGGGTCCCTCCTCTAAGCGGGACGAGTCTCCAGCCGTCGTAATGCCTGTCGAAGCGTCACATGCTGTAAGCTCCAGCCTCGTCTGTCGAAGCGTCAATGCTCAAGTAAACTTCCTTCTGCAGAAATGAAGAGACGCGTCCTGAAAAGGTTACAGGGATGAGGTAAGAAGCGTCTGATGATATCCTTTTCCTTTCAGCACTTTACTTACCATACCTTACCTTACATCATTTGATCTTTCTTTCCTTTATGCTACATTACCTATATTCTGAATTGTCTCATTTTAGCTTATCTTATCTTACCATAATTTCGCGTTAATTAGCCTTACCTGGACATGCGTCACTTTGCCTATCTGAACTAACCTTGCCTTTTGACTGGATAGATGGATGGGTGAGTGCATGGACGGACGGATGGTTGGATGGATGAATGGATGGATAATTGAATAAATGGATAGATTAAAGAACCGATGGATGGATGGATGAATCGTTGGATGATTGGTTGGATGGATGAGTGAATGGATGGATGGAGGAATGGATAAATGGATGTATCAATAGATGTATAAATGAATGGATGGATCGAGAGATGGACGGACGGATTGATGGATGGTCACATGATCTCACATCCAATCCGATCTTATCTAATCTAATGACTTCTATAGCGCCATTATCCTAATGGTTAAGACATCAGTCGATGGTCGATTACCTATATGCCTGTCACCTTGCCTGCCTGCACGCCTCCCTTCCAGTCCGCCTGTCTGTCCGCCTGTCTGCCTGTCTGTGTTATTTCCCGGTTGATGACTGTTGGCTTAACTGAACAGCTGAGAATCTGATACCACTCGATGGTTCTAAACTGGATCGTTTTGGTAAGATATTGCCCAATCACATAATTTATGATTTAAAGTTGATAGAGGCAGAGAGACTGATAAGTCTCTCTGCACTATGTTACTCTGATCAGTGATCAGTGATGATCATCTGTATCGGTAAGTGGTGCCTTTGTGCAGATTAACTAAGTGTTGTTATTGGTGGCAAAGGTGTAGCAACTAATAAGGCAATTATTAGGAATGTTCAATAAAACTGAGATATTTAAAGTTAAACGTAAAATGTGTTCAAATTAGAGTTTTCCTTCTCTATAGTTAGTTTCCAGTTGTTACGCTGCTTTGCTATGACAGTTTCCCAGCCATGTGATATGTTCATTGAGATGCTACAATTACAGTGTTTCTTACCTTTCTTTAGTTTTAGCCTACTCACAGTTCAGCTTCACATGTTCCGTCGCATTCTGCCGAAACTTCGTCAGTTGGTGCGTGATCTGTCGTCTACGAATCCAGTCCGATAAGCAGTCAGTTCGCGTTGTGCAACGTCGGGGAGTTTTCGTGAAGTTTTCGGCTCAGGACAAATCGAGGAAGGTAGGATATGATCTTGTATTCTGCAGCAAGGGATGGCATGCCTGTCTGAGACTTCGATGGAAACTGTTTTTGCTCTTCTGGCGTAGGGTTAGAATCCACGTCTCTGAAGGCTGTTCTTAATAGATATGTCTAATTATCTAATATATGAGTTACTTCCTCAGCTGTAATAAATTTACTGACCGTAAATTGTCAGTGGGAAGATCAGACGGCGAGAGAAAGGAGTGACCCCACGAACATGTGGAGGACAGTCGGCTTTTCGTTTCGCTTGTGATGACGTTTGTAATACAGCTTGGCGTTGTAATTGTAAATGTGACTGAACATTTATATAGAGCGAAACATGAGAGACGCTCTTTACGCTAGCCTATGTGATGATAGATGTAATTAAGGCCTACACTTTTACATCTGTTAAATAGCAGAACAATTGTATTTATTGTATTTATAAATTTATAAAGCGCCTCTCACAGTGAATACCAATCAGAGGCGCTTCTAGTGCGAAAGACACCGAGCGAAGCACAGTAACACGAACAATGCACAGTAAAGTAGAAGGGTCACCAGTGCCAATCCGATGCGCACAAGTGGAATCAACCAACGGATTCTCATCAACAATACACTAGATATATACATTATGTGTCGCTTAACATAGCGCCTTTTGAGTCTGCTACCTTACATGACTATTTAGCTCGTCTAATTGTTTAAGTCCGTTTTAAGATAATTTGAAAGTGTTTGCTGAAGAGGATCAAATGCAACAGCACGTACAAACAGCGGAAGAGTGTTTCAAGAGGAAGATCCGAGACATGAGACACGAGACATGAGTCGGCTCAAGTTGATGGACGGAAGCGCTGCACCTGCATGGCCTCACGAGCAGCTGAGCGCAACGATCGCTGACCTGCTTGACCTTACAATACAATACAATACAATACAACTGTAATTTAATATTGCCATCCTTACAAAGTTCAGAAGTGCACACACGACGAAGTCGCAGATACAATTATATCGCAGAGCAATTGTGAGTGAAGGACTTGCTCAATGTCCCTACACAGTAACTGACTCGGACGAGGCTCGAACCCATAGGCCCCACTCTCTACAGGCCGAGCGCTCTAACCAATCGGCCAAATCAATCAACGTCCTTGCAACAAAATGAAACCAAACAAGGCTCCATCGCAGGAATCTTGTACTTTATTTTTTTCTGTAATGATACTGCAATCTGTCACAACGTGTAATAATATTAATCTTCGTGGGTTTCCTGTGTTTCTTTAGGTACCGTGAGGCGACGGAGGCGAGCTGGGATGGTGACGAGTGAGGCGAGAAGGTACGGGTGTGACGAGATTGAGGCGAGAAGGTACGGGTGTGACGAGATTGAGGCGAGAAGGTATGGGTGTGACGAGATTGAGGCGAGAAGGGATGGGTGTGACGAGAGAGGCTGAGGCAGATTGTGATGGGTGTGGTTGGTGCCCTATGGCTCTATCGTGTGTTTTTTTATGTATTAGGGGTTTATTTGTTGTAGTCCTGGCGGGCCGCTGGCGTGGTGTTAAAACCCGTAAGCTCATTATGGCAGGAGGGCCACTGGCGTGGCATTAAACCCCGCAAGCCCCGTATTATTACTTTTGAATTTGTTTTTTTATTTTCTTAATTTTGTATTGTCTTGTCGATGAGCCATAGGGATGAGAATGAGGATGAGAGGGAAGAGGGTAGGAGAAGAAAGGAGGGGCAGAGGGATGAGAATGAGAGACGGGGCTAGGTTAGAAGAAAGACGGGGCATGCAGAGGGATGAGAATGAGGATGAGCGGGAATCTAGGCATGGCAGCCACAGTAGAATCCGACAGAAAATCTACTTTATGAAGATAAAGATCACCCGAAGGTAAATCGGAAGTTTATTGTATGCAAGAGCTGATGAAATCAAATGCTAATTATTTTATTATTCTAGTCTAGTAGGTATACACTGATATGGACTTTGAGATGGACTCATACGAAATGCTCTGTCTCTCTGTCTCTCTGTGTGTGTCTGTCTGTCTGTCTGTCTGTCTGTCTGTCTGTCTGTCTCTCTCTCTCTCTCTGTCTGTCTAAAGTCTGTCTAGCACGTTAATCTCTCTCTCTCTCTCTCTCTCTCTCTCTCTCTCTCTCTCTCTCTCAAATTGCCTGTAATTAAAGTATTGACGTCTAGCACGTTAATCTAATAATCTAATATTATTCATTTATGCATTCTTTGTCTCTCTGTCTGTCTCTGTCCTAGTCTCTGTCTGTCTGTCTGTCTCTGTCTCTCTCTCCTCTCTTTGCATACATAATATACGTGTAAACGTGGTCAATGGTCCATTTACATGTAGCAAGGCTATAGGACGGACGGTCTTTCAGTCCATTTAGTACTGTTCGGCAGAGGAGCGATGGGAGAGGGAGAAACAGGAATGAAGACAGCATTTCTCCAGAAGGCACATGTTTTTGCCAAACTAGAGCGCAGATGTTCTGCGCGTAATAGGTTAGCTTGCAACAAAGAAGAATGTGTATTTCAACTAGTTTTTACACCTTTTCAGTGTCTTCAACGAAACGAAGATGAGAAAGATCAGACAATTAAGCGCCTTCAACCAACCGAGATGCGAATGGCTCGTCGACCGACTTAATTTTCTCGGCATCGGCATATGTGGAATTTGCTTCAGCCAAACAATGGACACTTTTAATCGACCTGTCCGACCTAAAGATAAACTATAATGTGCAAACGAAAACATGGCATCATCCTCGTCATTTATTTAATTGAGGCCATTAGCAGTTAAAATTAATGCGCAATGCATAGGCTACAGTATCAGGAGAGTGAACAGCTGACGATACGAACGATTTGTCATGTATAGTTAGGCCTAATACAAGAAGCTATATATGGAATCGTGTCGTGTGTTTTCTACCTTGTTGAATTCGTGAGCATCAGACGGTGGGGTCGTTTTAAGACCTCGGTCAGGCCACTGAGTTCCTGCTACCAGATATGGCAGTGACGGAGCTGTGAGAGATAGCCTATCTGCAACCCGCTCTTCCCCAGCGATGACGCCGCTGGTCGTCCCCGGCCAGTCTTACGCTACAATACCCTGGGTATCTATATTATATTAGTGTACCACTGTACCTATAATGTCATATGCCAGTGCCTTCTAGAAAGACACAGTTTAGCGGCAAATTGCGTTTGGATTCGTATATGGTACAACTAAATCTGCGGAGTAGGAACAAAGTCTAGGCTACATATCCATTATAATGCTCAGCTCCACTAAACAAGGGAGGTTACCCGGCGAACTCGTGTGGTCCCTTTGCCACTAAAACAAGGGATACGACTCCAGCTAACTGGATACATGACCTTCATGCCATAAATAAGGGACGACGACCCCATAAACCCTTATGGGAAGGGGTGCATCAGCTTCACTGATGAAAGTGAAGAAGAAAAAACAAAGAAATCAGCTCAAAGATAAAGAAAACAGGAGAAAATCAAGAAGAAATACGCGAAACAGACCAAAAACATTAATAAACATTTAAAAAATCTAAAGACAAATTGTGGACATTGAACACCTTTTTAAGAACTTTTACCAAAGGGCACTTGCTCAGTTTAACCAAGGAGCAGAGGGAGTAAACGCATCTCCGCTGAGCGAGCACCGGAAGATCCTAACCCACCCTCCCAACAGAGGTTTATGGTTGGATATACCAGCCGAGAGCGCACCCGTTTTGAACCAAATAGGCTTAATCTTTCTGGACTAACTAAGAATCGGGAACAATTCATTCATTCATTCAGAGCACTTCTATAGCGCCACTCCAAGATACCTACTCACTACTCAGAGGCGCTCCCAGCCAACGCCGGAGATAAAGAACAGTTTTAAATAATAATATTGCAGGCATGCATGTGTCCTCACGCATATACTGAGATATGCGGTCGGTCTTACTGAATCCGCCGATGAGTCGAGCCGGAGCCCGGTGAACCCGCTCCAACCTTTCGATTCGAACCCGCGGGAGACCAGCGAAGATGGAGGCGCAATAGTCAAGGCGGCTCAGCACAAACGCTTGAACGAGGGAAACCGATGATTTAAAAGTCAGAGAGCGAGCAATGACCTTGGGGCCGTCCATAAATGACGTCACGCACCTGGGGGAGGGGATCGGAAATTTGTGACGATGTGTGACATGAGGGTGGGGTCTTAGAAGTGTGACGTCACATCAGGTCTATGCTGTTAAATTTAACAATTAACAACAATTTAATTTTTTTAAACAGAACTAATTTTGAGTACTGAATTTTCATTATTTTAATGTATACAGGCACCATTGTTAATATTTTTAATCCCTCTTTGTTCTATGAAGGAGATTTTTGCTTTGCCATGGGAGAATGGAGATGCATAAATTCTGTGAATTTTTGATAAATTGTTTATATCAAACATTTTAATTCTAATGATTCTGCCAGAGCTTTTCATTCTGTGGAATGAATATGTTAGTGTGATAATTCTACTCTTTCCATTTTGCTTTGTTCTACTACAAAATATTCTGAACATCTATAGTAATTGGTTAGACGATGAATATTCAGGTTAATTTTAAGCTAATATCAGCTTTCCAATGACTCCTTTTTAATACCTGACTTTCTCCTTTAATACAACATCAGAGTGTTAAATACTTATTACATGTAAGCTACAATGACAATAAATGTGATTTGAAACATGTTTAATTATCAAATGGAAATTGTGTTTTGGGGTCAGAGCTTTGTGACGTCATTTTTCAGGGGTGTTACTTTTTTTGACGACGTGTGACGAGGGGTGGGGTTAAAAATCGGCCAAAATCGCGTGACGTCATTTATGGACGGTCCCGTGAGCTACCGCGATTCGTGGTCGTTGGATAAGGTTAGTAGGCCTACATTTAGACCTGGGAGTCGACCCCAATAAGTCGACCCAAGTCGAGTCGTTTCTGCTTGGCGCAACTGACCCACAAGTCGAATTTGCACAGAAAAGTGACCTCAAGTTGTTTTCTACACAAGTCGACTTAAACCGACTTGGGATACAAACAAATCTAAATTTATCTCGCCACACTAATGATCATGAGGCCACGATGGCGTTTAATTAAGCAGTTGTACTTGTATAGTGTTTTTGTGTGAACAAGCGTTTTTAAGACCTATTGTGTGTTAGGGTTGTGTCATGACAATACACCTGTATATATGTATAAACATGATCTAGTTGAGCGGGCGGTCAGCGCCGTTTGTCTTACGTAAACATTGACTGAATATATATATATCTTGTACTGAGCACAGGGTTGTTAAAGGCTTGGTTTTTTGGTTTTTTTTTTTGTTTTAAAAAACAAAAACAAAAATCTGCAAATTTTGGGTTTTTACTTTTTGGTTTTACAAATTTCAAAATTATAAATGCCAAAAATGTCGTCTCTTCAAGTCTCTTGGCAATTGTTGTATGGTCTTTGTTAACTTCGTTTTGTGACATTCTACGGTTCTACTGTTCTAGTTAATTTCATTTATATGCATCTGATTAATTTGAACGGTATTATGCCATTTTATGAGTTTTATGATCCGAAATAGGAAAATCTCAAAACCAAAAAACCAAAACAAAAAACCAAAAAAACCAAAAAACCAAAAAACCAACTTTTCATTTTGAAAAAGTTTGGTTTTTTGCACCTCTGACTGAGCACGTGCTAATAGCGCGGGAAAGGTTAGAAATCGCTGATTACAGTCGATTTGCATGAATAATGCAGTTGTCTTAATACAGTTAGAGCTGTATTTTGAGAGTGAAGTGTTAAGAAATATAGTTGATTTATGTTGACGATATACACTGAATTGAAGTGTTGAAGATAAAAGTTGATTTTCATCTCATTTGAAAGAGTAAGAAGAAATATTCAAAAATGCAGAACGGTACTGCGATATTATTTTGTATTATCGACGCCGGTTGCGGCGGTTGGGCTAAGCAGTTACTTAGGCCTACTTATTTTTATCGGTGTCGATTTATCTATAATCATGAATTATTATATGTTAAAGCGTCACACCCGTACGTTTAATAAAACTGGTGAATCGAAATGTTAATATAGGCCTAAATGTTAGCACGTCTGCCTTATCAAGAGCTGAACGCGCGCAAACCAGTTAACTTTTAGTCGTCAGTGAATTCGACCCAAAGAAATCTGGATCTCATTCATTCATTCATTCATTCAGAGCATTTATATAGCGCCCCTTCAAGAAACTACTCAGGAGCGCTCCCGGCCCAGCCACGACTAAAGAAAAAAGACTTGAGGGACTTGTAGAACCCTGTCAGATGGCTTACAAGTAAAAAACGGAGCTTAAGTGGTAGGTCATTCCAAATGGAAGGGCCAACAACCGAGAAAGCACGGCGCTGCCTAATAGCCAAGCGAGTCCGTGGAACAAGGAACTCACCCCTCGTCGCAGAGCGAAGCACCCGACGCGCTGGAACATCAGACACTGGGCGGCAAAGATCACGCAAGTAAGATGGAGCGCAGCCAAGAACACAACGAGAAACAAGACAAAACATACTAATCAATCGATCGCTTGGCGCTACTTTGGTGCACTTCATTAGTCGTTTGCAGATGGAAAAGCTGTTGTATTAGACAATGATCGACTTTATTGTCGGTGAGTGTTAGTACTGTGGGATGATACGCATGCATTGCTATTTAAATGACGTTAGTGGCCAAATAATTACGACAACAGAATTAAACTGTCATTATAACACACCATTCAGTGCAACCAGTCCGCGGTCCGCTGCAGATTCTTCTGTTAACCCATTAAAGCATTACAAAATTGTTCAAGAACAATCACAAACAGCTTAAAATAGGCGTAATAAGCAATTTTATTCATCAGGCGTTGAGATCTCATTACTCATTAGTATAAGAAATTAATGCTTGCCAGGCAAATTGGCATGACATTTTTGTATTATTAGCCGTACGTAATCGTTATTACCATGTCAGAAGTCGACTTTAAGTCGGAAGTTGGTTGTTTTTCTGCCAAGTCGGGTCAAGTCGTTTTGACTCCAAGTTGTCGACTTCAAGTCGACCTCAAGTCACTTTAGGGTCAAGTGGGGTCAGTTTGGCTGACCAAAGTGACTCCCAGGTCTACCTACATTTATTTCACATAGACCTCACTGATTCGTGGTCGTAGGATGAGGTAAGTACTATAGGCCCCCTATAGGCTTAGGCCTATAATTATTTCACGTAGGCTTATTAAATATCTTGTAACATACAATCGAATCGTTTATTTTTGCTGTAAGTCATCATAGTTCATTTTTGAAAATTTAAATTCCCATCCAGCAGTTTCTGCAACGCATTACGATTGGTAGGCTGCGATCACTTTGGCGATTCTGTTCAGCACATATTAAAAAATATATGGATATGCAGTTAAACGTGGCATCGTAAATAGCTAGTCGATACAAAATAGTCATTTCTCTAAAATAAGACAGCAGAATCTGTTGACTTAATCTTACAAGTTACTTTTCATGCACAATTATAGTGGTGATCATTTGTCCTACTAATATTGATGTCTGGTAAAAGCATAGGCCTATGCCGCTGTGCTTTAATTAGGATGATAATTTGCTTATATTAGGGGTCGTCCATTAATTATGTCAACAAATGTTAGGCAGTTTTTGACCCCTCCCTCCCCTTGTCAACAACTGTCAAATATTGACGAACCCCCTAAAAAATTATGTCAACAATCCCAGACCCCCTTACAAAAAACACAATGGCTCAATACATGTAGGCCTAGAATCATTTTTTTATATTTTTACACTAAGAAATGCAATCTCGAATTTCAAAATATATGAGTTTAGTTTATTACCAGCTTTTTAGTAGTAGGCCTATTAAACATTAAGCACTTTATACATTTTTAGCATTACTTAATGTTTTCCCTACCATTTTGAAGGTTCTGTGTTGATTCATTGGAAAAAAATTTGTTCGCGTCAAATTGTATCGAAACCCCCTCCTCTTGTCAACAACTGTCAAACTTTTCCAAATCCCCACCCCCTATTTTGTTGACATAATTAATGGACGACCCATAACAGTTGCTGTAGCCGAGTTAGACTTTGGGCTTTAAGGTGGAAATGGAAGTACTGCGAAAGAGCGATTTGGGATTTTAGAAAATGCACAACCGGTTTACACCGGCATGGTCGACGTTTGGCGAGTTTAATTGTTCAACAATAAATGGTTATTAAATGCATGGTTAGGCCTATGCTTGTCATCATTTTGGTCAGAAAGGGGGTCAGTAGTCCTTTAATTGGTTCCTAAACCTTTTCTTTCAATGGAGTTCGCAACGTGAGAACTGCTGTTGGGATTTCGTCTTCCTGCTTGCTATAGGAGTTAACTGAATTACAACCCAGACCTACACAACAGGCACGGAGCTCAATTTTGCTGACAGTCGTATAGTCCTAGGCCTATAGACCTTTAGACTATCTTCAGCCGCAAACAGACACCGTAGCTGCAAAGCGCTCGTAACTAGTGTCAAAACAAACGCAACGATAGGCCTAACATTGGATGTTATAATAATAATAATAATAAATAATAATAATAATAATAATAATAATAATAATAATAATAATAATAATAATAATAATAATAATAATAATAATAATAATAATAATAAGCTAATAATAATAATAATCTCAATGACGATACAACGTTTTATAACTTTCGCCGGTCAAGAATAATAATAATAATAATAATGTTGAAGTCCCTGAGGGATCCTGTATACCTCGGGGCATAAAAAAATAATAATAATAATAATAATAATAATAATAATAATAATAATAATAATAATAATAATAATAATAATAATAACAACAAAAACAGCCACAATAATAATAATATTACAACAATACGATTTGTATAGCGCCATAAATCGACCGAGATCGAAAATTAGAGACGTTTTACATGAGTACATAAATCAACGAGAGTTGTAAATGAAATTGTAAACAGTTCTTGATCCGTGAATGCATCCAGAGATGAATGCGCTTATTTGTCTCGACGAACCAAGAGCCACAATAAGCGCAAGTAGCGTCAGACAGGCCTACAGATCGATCGTAGATCAAAGGAACCTTCGCAGCAAAAAGCAGCTTTTCAGAATTAGCATCATATCCACGCCTGCTGTCGTCACAGGCCTTGATGGTAGGCCAAATTTATTGTAATCGTAATCTCCAAACTTCTAAAGCGCCACTCGAAAGCCAAGCGCAGGGCACCAGCTTACTGATGAGCGCTGTCTATCAACGCTGATTGCAGTCAACATCAGTGTTCTTGCTGTTGGCTGGTACGAAAACAGTCGATTAGCTGGACAATCGTAATTAGGCTCAGCCTTAATTCGTTACTGGTTAAATTGCTCAAACAGAAGATTTCTAGATCTTTCGCAGGACGTCGAGGAATCAAAGCGCAGAGGTAGAAGGCGCTTCTGAAATCAATGACCTCTTTAAGTAGTTGCACTTGAATGCAATATTATCTCTTCCTACATCTCGTCTGATCCTACTCTTCTTCTCCTTCGTAACATCTGCGCTTGATCTGTCTGCACATCTTCAGTCGTTCGATCGAGACTGGCGGCAGTTGATCGAGGAGGATCTATCCATCGTAAATCAGTCTGGCGCAGTCAGTCAGCCGACCGACCGACCGACCGACTTGAGCCAGTCTTTAAAGCAGATGGGAAATTTATCAGTCTATCAGTCATTAAAGCGCTGGGTAAATCAGCGAACGGTCTCTGTAAAGACGAAGGCAGGCATGCGGTCTGCGGATTAATCTCCCGGCCAGTGTCTGTATGTCGATCTTACTACTAGTCTATCATAACACCAGACATCCCATGTGTTTAGAACGTTTGTGAACGGATCTAAATACATGATGATTTGTGACAGATCTAGGACCTAATGTGGTTCTTAGCGTCCGGTTATCTTTGACGATATTCAGTACTTCTTTTAAGAATGAGAGAGTGTCATCCAAATGACTAACTCTCTAATAGATCGCGTTATACACCGTATACAATCTGAAGTTCGATGCAAAGCTTGAAAGCCAACAGACAGGCACACGGCTTGTAGGCTATACCGCGTCACCAGACGTATTTGCCGAAGTTGGAACCATTTAAGTTGTGTTGGTGAATGTAAGGAAATTTGAACTTAATATCATCTGCCTGACAGCAGCTTAGACTGCTGTTGCCCGCTCCTAAAAAGCCCACTGAGTATCATCATAATTATCCTAGTCGTCATCATCATCTTCGGCGATACACTCGTCGATGCGTCATCTGCCGTCTACATTTTGTTTTCAAGCTGTAGGCTCTGAATAGCCGGAAGTTTATGGAGTTCTGTCGTTCACGGCTTCTGCTCAGGACGTCCGATCGGTTTGTATCCAATCTACTGGATTGACGGATATCAACGTTGGATTGGTTATAAGCGAGGTTCTTCTTGGGCTCGCAGAGTGCATCGGAAGTCTCCTTTGTTGTATGGTCTGCGACGTAGGGACGTGATTGTTGTTGGCCTCGCTGGTGAAGCACTGACCATGTCTGTCATACAGCGAATGTTAGGGCCACTCCTCTGTAGGTATCAATGTTTGAAAATCCAGCTTAGTCTTCACCTGGACAATAATAGTAACATTCAAGGTCTAAGGCTCAAGGAAAGACATGCATTGTGTTTGCAACCATTCAACAGCGGCTGTTATTAGTGTTCAGGTAATTGGTTGGTGATTGCATTTCATAACACTACATTAGGAAATGTAATGCGCTGCAGTCGGGCAGCTACTCATGATGTGTTCTTTGGATATGGTAGTCGAGTACATCGAACAGAGTGCCTTGTGTTCTTTCCAATTTCAAGGCAATAGCAACATCCCTATTCTGTTGTTTGAAGTCACTCAGCCATAGGCTTCTCATCGTTATACTTCGGAGCCTCCATTGTCTGTATTTGAGTCTAATTTAAGCCGATTACTTCGTTCATAACCAGACGTGACTAGTTATAGGTTAGTTCGATCCTCCTGTGTTTTCGTCTTTAGGTTTTTTAAGTTCAACTCCTTAAACCATCCAACCACAGACCTATAAACACTTATGGCCTATATAGATTGTAGAATGCTGCACTGAATATAATTATAGATCGTCGCCATTATTTTACTATATATACTCAGACTAAGATTGCGCATCGTTTTCCTTTTGTATGGATTCATACGTCGGAGGCAAACAGTCCGCGCAAGGCACGTGCGCATGCGCCACGGACAGCGCTCGGTTGACGTCACAGTTGCACCGGAAGTGCGTATGATCGACGGCACAGACCGGGCATGCGCAGTAGAAGTGTTGCAATATGGCGGCGTCTGCAGGGCTCGTGGTGCGATGGTCCGCTGGGATCCTCCTCTGAAGGCAGGTGCTGTTCTGATCATCAGCGGACGGACGATCCCCTCGAGGAATCACCCGCAGCAGATCCGACGATTCGCACGTGACATCATTTCCGTTTGTCCGACAGGCGATGCCGTCGAATGGTGTTCTGGGATAATAGGGGTACATTTCATCTGAGGAAGGAGGAGGCATCAGTGGTGCCGAGGGGCTTACCATTCCTCTGATTGAAGGGCTCGAGAAGGCGTGCTGCAGGGGATACACAGACGGCAGGCTTTCCCTTTCCGTCCCGAAGAGGAGATGGGAAGGAGGAGGAGGGCGCTTGGCAGTAGGGATGCAGTGCCCGAAAGCACTGAACTGAAGATGTATGAAACTCCGGGGCTGATGAAGCTGCTGATGAGGGCTGCTGAAGAGGAGCTGTGGCATCGTCTTCATCTCCGAGACGCACGCGAGGAACTTTCTCCTTCTTATCGTCATCAACTTTGCCTAAAGCATACGAGAAAATTTCAAAAGTAAAGGATTCACAAAAGCTTAAACGCAATCAGAAATACTCGTCGTAAAGTTTCATTGATGTTAAGCAATAATTACTTAGACTCAATCGTGCAGTTTCCAGGAAAATTCATACTGTATCAGGGTGATAAAATATCTGTTTCTTTCATATTTTATAGGTAATATGTCTCTACAACTGTGACTGTGCACAAGAGAAACCGTTGGAAGCCCAGCATGTGCAAAAGCGGGACATTTTGTTGTGGAACTGGACCTCTAAATAGCCGCATTCTGAGTATTCTATGCTTTACATCGTAGGCCTATAATTAAATTTAACGCATTTACAACATTTCGGTTGACAAATTTTAGGGAAGACTACTATAGGCATCAAAGCCTGCAAAGGCCAATGAAAATGCTATCGGCAGCTGCAGTGAACGTGGTACCCGATAGCCCTTTTTACCGCCATCACAACCACGATCTGTAGGCTATAATTATATGCGTTAGTGGGGGACTTGTGGCCGCCTGCAAAAAGGGTGGAGTATTGCAACTGCTGCTCGTAGCAAGTTTTGAGGCATGAAATCGGATGCAACCCATCATTCACTTATAAATTGCATTCTCTTCCTGAGTATAACTACAAAACGCCATCTGTCTTTCGGGGACCCTGGATAGTTTATAGACTTGTCGAATTCCAATGCTTTTCTGTTTCTAAAGCGGCAAACCGTTGAAACTGAAAAACTGTATGCTGAATTAATGAGCATTTCGTACTAAAGAGTCCGCAATGAGTAACTCTTTAGCATTCGTTCGATATGTATTGAGTTTCTAATTATACCCAAGTGAATAATCTATTTTTCTTTTCTATTAGTAGAAATGCATCCGTTATATCTTTCGACCATCAACCCCCGCTCATTTGGAGAAAGCGCGATCGGCAAATCGATCAGTCGACAGCGATATAGTAGAACACCTTTATACGTGCAAGGCAGGGACCGCCTACCTTTGTACACCTGGTTCATGTCTTTGTAAACCTATCGTTAGTAATACTGTATAGGTCTTGATGTAGGCTACTCATCCATTGAACCGGCCAAACTGCATCATGTCAATGCCCCTTAGGGCCTACATCCTATCAACGAAGGTACCGTGCCCCTACGGAATACCAGGCGGTCCAGGGCCCTATATAAATAGGAACTCGTGCGGCGCCTACGAAGCCTGTGTAGGCTATCATACCTAGGATTGAATACAAATTTTTATCTCTTGCAGCTTACGCGCAATTCTTGTCGGGAAACGTAGAGCTTCTCACACTGAGGGCACAATGTAAGCCCTATGGTTCTGAAGCCAAACAACTAACGACCTCAATAGCATCGATTCCAAGAATCGTAATTATTTTAGACTTACACATGGCGAACTAATGACGTCAAAGTCTTCCTCCTCTAGAGCTGTTCAGGTAGAATAAGTATCAAGGTATACGCGGTAGTAATAGGCCTCTGCGGTGCTTACAGGAAACGAAGGAAAGTGAGAGCTAATGTAAATCTTCGATACATTTCAGCGTCAAACAAAAGCTGCCTCGTGGAAATCAGCTTATATTCACCGGCGAAAGTAAGATAAATACGTCTGAGATGACTCTATTACTTCGCTTTCTCGAACTTAAATCCACACCCAGAAGCAAGCGTGATGTGTTTTGGGTCTCTGCCCACACAGAGATCTGACGTCAGGCCAACTGTAAATTGTAGGAAACGTGATACACATAATAGGCTGATGCTCTTGTAGTACACTGGTGATTAACCTCAAAGTATCGCCCGAATTTACGACCGTTTCAGCTGAAAAAATACAATTATATGCCCACGCTGAATCATGAGCGGTCCAATATGTAGTGGCTTATGCATAGTGGCATGTAAAGACAGAGATCTGTATGTGCAAAAATAATAGGCCTACTGTAAGCCTGTCAATTTGGGTGGGTGGATGGACGGATTGCAAGATGGATGGATGGATGGATGGATGTATGGGTGGGTGGGTGGATGGATGGATAATAGACCTGTAATTGAAGGGTTTGAAAATGTTTAGATTAGCGGTTTTGGATAAATCAACAGAGATTTATCGAAGTTTCGCGTATTTATTGATAGTTTTTTTACGAAACGCGGGATTCATACAAACCCTACGTAGCCCTTCGCTAAAGGCATAAGAATAGAGAGGATCTATCATTGTAGAATGTAGTTTCAGTTGATTATCTATGGCAGTTGAACTATCACGCTGCTCATGTTAAGCCAGTCAGTTAATTCGGATAAGCAGATTCCAACTTTTCCTTGTAGTCCCTTTCACCAGGACATTTAGCACAAACTCTGACGCGTGTCTGACAGAACTTAGAGAAATATTTACGATATCTAGAAAGTCCTATAGTCTGTGTTTATAATTATTTATCATGACCTTTTCTTACCTGATCGTCCTATTTATCGGCTACTTACGACGTTGGCAGTGAATCTGTCTAACAATCGAACTAGGATAACGTAACAGTCCTATAGCCTACGCATTTTATCATCATGTACCTTCCAATTCTCGACCTAAACAACATCCACCTTAACAACTACTCTGCCTCTCTGATCCTTAGGAAAAATCCGGACTCGGACCTCCCTCGGACTACTCTTTTGGACAACCCTTCTGACACGACGCAGCGCTCATGAATAAGCTGGTGCCCTGCTCTTGGCTGTCGAGTGCGCTTTAGAAGTTTGAAGATTACGATTACGATTGCAATGTGATCAATAAAACACGTAACACTTACATGTGGTCAACCCAGTTGATTTATCCATGCAAAACCACCAATCTGCAGGATAATTGTATATTGCTACTATCATACTACCAACCAATTTTATAGCACCACTATATAAAGTGATGCCACAGAATTCTGTTTGATGATATCTGATTAATTGTGTCATACTTACAGCATCGACAGCAGTAGAATTCCGATGATGATGACGACGACGACGATGATGACGACGAATCGTCGTAGCGGTAGCACCAGCACTTGGTCCAGCAGATGACGCAGATTGCGATGGCAACGAGTGGACACAGAATGACCGGAAGTAGGGTCAAGAGCGGCATGTCCAGCGAAGCCACAGCATACGAAGCATCGGAAACACTACGAGAGATACGAAGGACAAACATTCAGAGAAATACAAACATACAGTGCAACCATATGCCTCCAAACAAACACTCCAACAACAGCCAGACTTACAGGTAAACAAACGAAAAGAGAGGCAAGCGGACAAAGAAAGCGATAGACATTGGACGGAGAGAGAAGAAAGTATATTGTTGGGATATGTCTAAAGAGAGAGAGAGAGTTACAATGGCAGACAAGGCTACAATAAGGGGAGGTGGATGGATAATCAGACAACCCATCCACCCACCGATCCATCCATCCAAACCACCTGTTCGTAACTTTATCCTTCATCCCTTCGTCCATATACGGTCCTCCCTTTCTACATGTACACTGTTTGTACAGCCTTCCCATCATCCTTCCATTCATCCTTCCTTCCGTAGGTCCATCCATCATTCCATAAGTCTATCAGTCCACAATCCATCAATTCATCAATCAATCCATCCATCCATCCATCCATCCATCCATCCATCCATCCATCCATCCATCCATCCATCATCATCCATCCATCCATCCATACAATCATCCAAGGCTACAATAAGGGGATCCATCCATAATCAGACAATCCATCCACCCACCGATCCATCCATCCATCCATCCATCCATCTGTTCGTCCATCCATCCATCATCCCTTCGTCCATATACGGTCCATCCATCTACATGTATACTGTTTGTATCCATCCTTTCCATCATCCATCCATTCATCCTTCCTTCCGTAGGTCCATCCATCCATCCATCCATCCATCCATCCATCCATCCATCCATCCATCCATCCATCCATCCATCCATCCATCCATCCATCCATCCATCCATCCATCCATCCATCCATCCATCCATCCATCCATCCATCCATCCATCCATCCATCCATCCATCCATCCATCCATCCATCCATCCATCCATCCAATCCATCCAACCATTCCTCCATCCATCCATCCATGAGTCACTGGCTCTTCCTCTTACGTGATTTCCAGTTCGTCTTCCGTCTCCATGCACCGGAAGTGGTACCAGTCCTGGTGGTAGCGACAGCAGAGCAGACGATCTTCGAACATGCAGCAGCAGTAGTCGATCGTCGGCATGTAGTTGGTGACCGTGCACAGGTGAGTGTACTGGACATATTGCTTGACCATGCACTGACCACCGCCCGGCAGCTGGTCAAGCTGATGGTCAGCAGCTGCAGAAAGAAACAGACGACAGAGATAATTGCTTTTCCCCCTATACGAATGCTCATGAAAACCCTCCATCACTTGCATCCCTCCCATCGCCGCATCCCTTCCCCACTCCTGCCTCCGCAGCAGCATCCACTGTTTCCACAGAGACAGCGCAGTCGGGAGCAGGTGTCTTATGGATGGACCGCTGAATAGAAGATCTGCCTCAATAGGAGGCACCACCATCGATCATTTGAACCGGGATTGTCACAAAGGTTGTCCAGGCGTTATTTATTAGTTATTGAAGTCATTACTTTCTTATCTCACGTGTTATTTCGTTATTTCTCACACATGATTGCATTTTGGGTCGAAGCTTATAGGGTGATTTATGAGAGCTGTCACTGTTCCAATTGTGGGGAGATCTCACACACCTGCTATATTTGCTTTATCTCTCGTTATTGTTATTTAGTATAATTTATATGCGACTCTCATTAACTCGCTTTCTCTTTTCAGATGTTGTGGTCGGACTGTCTCCACATTCATTAAAATTTGTTTCACGCTTTTTCCTTAGACCTACACTACAGCCTATTCTCTCCTTTGCTAGACCTCTGCCATTAAGGTTTTCTCAGATGTTGTGGTTGATCTGCTTCCTACTTTCTTTCGAGCCTTCATTTCTTCCGTTCGTTCATTCGTTTGTTCTTATCGTTTATTCGTTCCTGCGTTCTGTGAGTGAATGAGTAAGTGAGTGAGTGAGTCAGTCAGTCATCTTGTTGCACTCTTTCTCTGTCTACAAAATCTTCGTCTTTGTCTGTTTGCATGCCTGGTTTCGTATCTTCATGTGCTGCTATACCAGCTGCCTCTCTTCTTCCTCCGATCCACACTCATAGCTGTTTGTTTGTTCGTCTGTCAACCTCTCTTCTTTGATTGCAGACTTACTGAACCCTTCTGACTTCATCCTATGGGCCCATAATAACCGGGCAGTGGTTCACCTGCCGACCACCACCACCACCACCACCACCACTACCACCAGCCCTCCTTTGCCATCAGTCCGTACGTTACTCGTTCGTCTGCAGTCAGTCTACCTGGGCGGCGTTTC
>JACEVL010000084.1:1007558-1015058 GCA_020284085.1 Aporrectodea caliginosa
TTTTTCAGCTTAATGGTAAATCCGGAACTGATGCAACTGTTGTTGGTATAGACCTCCTGCGGTGCAGCTGCAAGACTTAGTGTTGTTATATAGGCCTATATAAAGCTAATAAAGTGGTTATTATAATGCGCATGTGATGATGTGAATGGAAAAATTGAATACTATAGAAGAGAAAAGGGAGAAAGGACGGAGAGGATTGGATTGAGGAAGGAAAGGAGGAAGGCCGGATAAGAAATCATGAAAGAACTGAGGAGAAAAGAGGAATGGATGGTGCAGAAATCTGAAGATTACTACTTGCTATACGATCTGATGTTGTTTACGATGAAGCAGTTATCGATGCCATTAATGAAGCTCTAAGTTGTGCTTCAGCTGGAGGTAAGATTACTACTTTACCGGTCATTGTTTTAAAACAGTTTGGTAACTTTATATCTCCGCCGTTGACTCATTTGATTAACCAATCTTTAGTAACTGGCATTGTTCCCCAAAACATGAAGATTGCAAGCATCTCCCCTATTTTTAAAACAGGGGATTGTCGTGAGGTCATGAATTATCGTCCTATCTCAAAATTGCCCTGCTTCTCAAAAATATTAGAGAAGGTAATGCATAAGCGTGTTTATGACTTTCTAACAGTTAATAATATATTATATGATAAACAATTTGGATTTAGGAAGAATCACTCTACTAACTTAGCTATTATCGAAGTTATTGATAAAATCTCGGAAGCTATGGATGATCGCAGTTGTACACTGGGTGTATTCCTCGATCTGTCGAAAGCCTTCGACACTTTAAATCATAATATACTTTTCGCTAAATTACACCATTATGGTATCCGTGGTATTGCTTTAGAATGGTTCAAGTCTTACTTCACTAACAGATTTCAACAAGTCTCTTATGCTGGTATTCTCTCTAACATGGCGCCTCTACTCTGTGGAGTCCCGCAAGGCTCTATATTGGGTCCTTTATTATTTTTAATTTATATAAATGATATTACTAATTGCTCTTCTGTCTTGAACTTGGTGCTGTTTGCAGATGACACCTCTGCATTTGTATTTGGCAAAAATTACTACGACCTATTCCACACTATGAACTTAGAATTATGCCACTTGTCTTGTTGGTTTCAAGTTAATATGCTATCTTTGAATATTAAGAAGTCTAACTATATGTTATTTAAAAGTTATAGAACAAGGGTACCCGAATCCTTTAACCCTATCTTAACCATCGATAACACTCAATTATGCCGTGTGTCCAGAGTTAAATTTTTGGGGGTCATCATTGATGAGAATCTTACTTGGAAAGCCCATGTCCAACATGTGTTAAATAAAGTCTCCAAAATTACAGGAATTATTTGTAAACTTAAATGGTCTCTGCCTAGCTCATCTTTGAAGTTATTATATACAACTCTTCTATTGCCATATCTAAATTATTGCACTATAGTCTGGGCTGGTGGTTATCAAAGCATGCTTAAACCTGTATTTTTATTACAGAAGAGGGCAGTTAGAGCTATCTGTGGGGTTCACTATAGAACTGAGAGCTCAAGTCTGTTTAAATCTCTCAAGTTATTAACAATTTATGACATCTATAAATTACAATTGGCAGTTTTAATGTATCAGCACAAAGTGGGAATACTCCCTGCACTGTTTAGTAATTACTTTCTTGTAAACGCTGTAATACATGAACATAACACCAGATATAAGCATAACTATCGATCTGAGGTCTGCAGAATAAATGTACGATACTTTTCTGTTAGAGTTAAGGGCCCACAATTATGGAATTCTATTAATACTGATATACGTGAGTCACATTCATTAATAGCATTCAAAAGTGCTTATAAAAATCATTTGATTGATTTGTACTGACTGCATTCACTAACTATTGTTACTCGAACAGTTGTTTTTCATTCATTGTCTGGTATGTTTGGTCACATATGTGACAGCACATCACAGTACATCTTGTTGACGAAATTTTCTATTGTTGACATAATATGGGGATGACTAGATAAGCTGAGTCAGCTTCTTCTCCCCATAGAATCGTCTTTTTCACAGGATCACTGATGATCAATTCTGAGACTGCATAACTTACTATGGACATGTACTATGATCATCTGCACTGTTCGATTGTTTAAAGTTCGATTCTGAAAATAAACTGAAACTGAAAAAAAAAGATGCAGGGCCGTATACATACATGTAGATACAGTAGAGCTAAGCTGAAATATTACATGTTTAGATATCAGAGAAGTCTTAGGTGTCAGTTGAAATAGTTTTTATAACGGGACATTTTAGAGTATTTAGGTGTTAAAGTCTAGCTAAAGGGTTATCCTGCATGCAGTGTATACTGTCCCCGCTTCTTATTAGTTACTTCGAAGAAATTCTGTTAGTAAATCCGTCAAAGACAGAGTTACCATCTTTGACACGCCTATAGGCAGTATGACACGCAAACTTTCTCCTTACATCTCGGCAGTAAGCTTATGAAACGCTGACTTTCTCCTTAAATCTATGCAGTATGAAACGCTACCGCAACTTTCTACTTATATCTTGGCGGGACAGCAATTGGCCGCTCCGAATGCACACCCGATTTGGTAGTAACATACATGTAGGCCTATGATCAGATCTACTCTATAATAACGTCATTTGTAATTCGTCTCATTTGCACAATCTTCTCATTCCCACAGGTACACGATTGCTGCTGGGCAGTGCTGGTACTATGAATACTTATAAATGTGATCACATAACCCCTTTTTAAATCATTGCATTTGCTCCCTGCTGAACGGTGAATTGTGATTTTAGAATTAGTGCAATTGCCATAGAACACTGTATTCTGCAGTTGGGCAACTCCAGTGTCTGTATTCAGTATATTCTTACTGCTTGTATTTATCATAACTCCACTAGATCCTCTGATCGCCTTGCTTATGTCATACCTCGAGTGAACCCCGTACCTGGCAGCAAGGCTTCTTCTGTTGCTGATCCACGCATCTGGAATGCTCGCTCTGCTGTGTCCATGGTCCTTGTATCTCCATTCTCCACTTCAAAGGTTTCATCTCAGCATGCGTTTAACCTCGGACTGTCTGTCTGTTTTATAGGACTGAGCCTTTGAATTGACTGGAATGTGATTCTGCTTTCAAGTGCCATCGATTGATGCTTAGTGCATTGATATAACGGCACGATAAAGTTTTAAGATAAGATCAGATTAACGTACATATTGATCTTCTTAGTAAATTGCAATGTTGTTATTTAGTTAAGAACACTATTGAGTTGAACCTTTCTTTCTTTCAACTGACTAACCAGCCATAAATGATTATTGTTAAAAAGGGTGACCCTAATTAAGCGGGGCTTGTGCCCCTTTTGGGTCTCTCCTGTTCCCTAGCCAATGCGCCGATATGTATTAGTCAAGCTATAATTGTTGTTAATTGTTATATGCATTTTGCTTCTGGAAATAAAACGTTGTCAGTTGTCAGTAGTTAGCATAGTGCCGCTTCATGGTTGGTTAGTTGCTGTTTAACGACGCTTTGATGATTAATGTCGTCCCCTCCATTTCCCGGGCTTGAGACTGGCACTACCAGAGTAAGGACACTGGCGGGTTTAACGACATCAAGGTGCTAAATGAACTCTTCCGCATGATGCTAATGCCGCTGAGGATGAGGAAGACGACGACGACGACGATGATGATGAAACAGACACTGACACAATAGCCTCGAGTTGAAATATTTCGATCTAAGTCAACCATAAATATTAGGGAGAGAAGAAAGTACGTGGGCGTAATAAGAAAGAGGAGGTGAGGAAGAATGAGGAGCTTGAGAGGATGGGAAAAGACGGAGCAGGAAGATGGAGGCAGAAGAAGAAGAAGAGGACAATTGTTAGGTGAAATACAGCGGAGGCGGGGAGAGGATTAGGAGGGAAAGAGGATTAAAGGAGGGGGAAGAGGAAGTCGAAGACCCGACTGCGGATTGCGCGAGGTCATTTGGAGATTGAATATAAAGAGCAGTGAAAAGCAGTCTCCTTTTCTGCTTCTTCTTCTTTCACCGGTTTTCTGCCAAACCAACGTTTGCAATTAATTCAGCTTTTGTTGGGGAAAAACGCGCAGACTGCGCACACAGCACGACCAGTGGATCGAAACGTAATGCAATATAACAAAACATTTATATAGCGCCTTTCAAGCACCCCAGATGTCGCTGCTTACAAGACCCTCTGACTGATTTAAACAAATGCCACTTAAGAGAGATGGAGGTGTTTCCAGCTGAATCCTGTGCAACAGTATGCACTTAAATATGCTTTTCAGCCTCAACACGTTTAGCTAGCTTAACTAGCATCTTTTTATTAATCACGTCACTGGCAGCTGGGTGTTTTTCCATTAGCCTAACAAGCGATGATCCACTTAGGCTAAGCGATAGTTCAATTGGTCTGAGTAGTAATCGAGGACCTTAAATTAGTCCTAATTAGAACAGTGTCAACGTCGTCTTCCTACCTGCTTGTAGGCAGCTTGACGACTGCGCCGCGTTACAGGTCGCACCTGTCAACAAAATCAGCATAATGGTGTTTAACAGCCTCAAACGCGTCTTAGATGATTATCACGAAACCACAACCAGGAGTCGGGCGATGATAACGAACGTAATGGCGATAATGATGACGACGACGACGATAATGATGATGACGACGACGATGATGATGACGACGACGACGATGATGATGACGACGACGATGATGATGACGATAACGACGACGATAGTCATGGTAACCATGGTGACGAGAACATAATTATTAATGACGTTAATAAGGTTGTGATCGAGCGTTTTTCTGTATAAATAACTACTCGAGGGGCAGCAACTCCGAGCACCGGTGCTGATATGGATGATTCTAATATAACACAGCTGATATGAAATAAGAGTGAAGCTGCTGTTAAAATTAGCTATCATTTGTGACGAAGATGGCGGTGACAAAAAGACGAGAATACTAATGATGATTAAAAATAACATTGAAGAGATGGCCATGAATTTATACATATTAATATAGTAACATACGTATAATAAAAAGGCAATGGTATAATAATGGTAAAATGGTATAATAATGGGGGTCCATAGTGTAGTGGTAACATCACTGGCGTGAAGAGCAGTAGGTAGCGGGATCGCTTCCCGTACCCTCCCAAAAAGTCTCCTTACATCTAGGCAGTATGAAACGCTAACTTTCTCCTTGGTAAAATGAGATGTAGGACGTGTTAAACAGTTAAATTCGACTCCTGTAATAACTTGTGATCATCCTTTCATACTGATTTGTAATCACACTGCGTAATTGTCAGTTTGAAAATATTAAACGAAGAGAGTAGCCTATTAGCCTATTATTATAAGAAAGTGATCTCTAACAATTAATTGTTCGCCGGTGTGCTACTCTGAATGAGAAATTCAGAATGCCTAAAATAGTCTACATAATCCAGAGTAAGAGTCAGATGTATTCTCGATGATCCAATATATTGTAGTGTTTATTGAAATAGTATTATGCTGATTATATTCTATGTATTCAAATTAAAACCCAGTATAAATTCATTTCTAAAAGGAGCATATATTATATTTAACCTAGTATGAGAAGCAGTAATGTAACTCAGCCTTAACAACACCGAGGCAGGAATCAAATTAAATGTAGGGCTGGTGAATTATCGCCGATATGCTAACGGCATTGTAATGTAATGTAATTAGTAATTTATATAGCGCCGCTCACAGCCGAGGCCATTCAGTAGCGCTTCCTCTTATTGGCCTCCTCATTAGAAGCGAATCAGAATAACTGGATAATTATTACGATACAGATTGACGAAACCAGTAGTTGATTCGGACCAATGATCAACGCAGAGACAACCAAAACAATGGTGATTGAAAAGACCAAAGAGCCATCAATAACTATCACAATCCAAGGAGAAGCTATTCAGCAAGTAGAGCAAGTCGACGATAGAAGGGCTAATAAACGCAGATGGCAGCAACGAAAAAGATATAAGGCCGATAAAGGAGAATTGGACGCACTTCACAACCATTTGGAACAATGAAAAGGATATGGAGAAGCAGAGAATTGACAAAGATAACCAATCGAAAAATATAATAGACGATGATACAACCGATTTTCCCATACGGATCGGAATATTGGACAATGCGAAAGCAAGTGAGAACAGCAGAAATGATTTGGCTGCTGAAGATCGCAGGGATTTCAAGACTACAGAAAATAAGAAACGATGACATTATTATTTATAAGATAATCATTATGTAGGCTATACAAGCATGCAACTCTGTTAGACAAAGTCGTTCAACGAAGACCACGATGGTTTGGACAAGTAGAGAGAATACCAGTTGACCGAATTCACACAATGCATTATATATGCAAGGTTCAAAGGAAAACGAAACAAAACAAAAAAGGCTAACTCAGCTTTAGGCACGATAAGAGGGACGAACTGGACGATAGTCACCAGAGACAAGGGTACAATACTGAGCTTGTACGAATTCCTGGTTAAGCCAGAGCTAGAATACTGCATCCAGGTATGGAATCCATACCTGTAACAGGACATGGAAAACTGGAGAAAGTGCAAAGAAGAGCTAGAAAAATGATTTATGGTTACAAGGATTTGAACTATGAAGAAAGCTTGAAAAGGTGTGGACTAACAACATTAGAGAGAAAGAGGAGCAGAGGAGACCTAATGGAATCTTCAAACCCTTGAAGCCTACAAGATTATTACTGGAAAGGAGGCAGTGCAGAGGAGAAGTTTTTGAATTAGCGACAAACACGGCAACTCTGGAACATAGGTATAAATTACTTAAGACACCAAATGGAACAGTAAATATAGGGCAGACATTTATCAGTGCAAGAGTTGTGGACTTGTGGAATGATCTCGATGATAGTACAGTCTCAGTGGACACTATCCCAGCTTTTAAGAGGAAGCTAGGAAGGATAGGCTATTAAGCATTACAGATTAAGTGATTAACTTGCAGTGGTTCTAACACAGACTACACGTCTTCTGAACCACTTCAAACCCTTGTTATATTATATTATATATTATATTAAAAGGCAGACCAAGACTATGCAGGATAGATAATATATGAGTACATAACATCACAAAACACTTAGGGGAGCAATGAACTTGGCAAATGACCGGGGACAATGGAGACCATTTATTCCTACCCATCGCCGCCACATGGCTGCCGTCAGAAACTGATCATGATGATATTTTATACATGTAGCAGTCTATTATATACATATCTATTCGGGATTTGGGTGATCGCCGTACTGAATGCTTGATGAATAATTATGCCGAAAGCGTTTCATGTACTTAGTCAAGCAATGTAACGGATATCGTCCAAGAAAGGTCTTCAATTTAGCATTCAGGTAATTTAAATTTGTGAATTACGACTTAATAGGGATTGAAATCAGGATTTTACAGTGACACAGTTAAAAATAGATCAGGGATGATTCGGATGAAGCCAGTGCAGTAGTGCACACAGGTAGGCGCCAGACAGGCCGCAGTTGGGTCTGTTTT